>KK112649.1:130591-171395 GCA_000611955.2 Stegodyphus mimosarum
TTTTTTTTTTTTTTTTTTTCCAGTTTCAGAGCTTCTATTCCTTTTTAAGCAAAAAAGCAACTCTAAAAATGACACAAAATTGTAGACACATACTTTTTGCTCTCTTCCTCTGTTTAAGAACAAAGACGTGTCGACGAATAGAACCAAGGCATTTTACTAAAGTGCGGGAATCACTACAAGAGGTCCAATTAGCCCTTACACTTAGGGATAAACTATGAGGGATTCGGCCGATTTGATCATGAGAAAGAGAAAAGTAGTGGATCAGATCTAACGTCTTCGAAAGATACAATCAACTCCTAACTCGGAGTATACATAAAGCCTCCACTTGGGCTTAACTTAAATAATTATGAATTTAAACTAAACTAAGCTTAACTAAAGCTATCTGAAAGACATAACCGAAGCTATTAGGTTTCTAAGTAGTTAGATCCTAAATATTAATTAAATCGGCGAAGCCAAGCAAGGGAGCCGAGCGTAACCTAATGGCAGCGCTAGTCAAGAAAATCAGACCCTCTCTCTTGAAATCGGCGAAACATTGACTTAAATTGTACTCTTACTCATTTGCATTCACTGCAGTTCTGAAATTACATTCTGGTAGGAAATTGTAAGCTGAAATTAGAATAGATAGGAAAGTCGCATAACTTAAAATAAGTGTTAGTAAAATTAGGATAAACCTTACATGTTAATATAAAACACTTAATATGGGACGCTCAAAAAAATTGAGAGTTTCTTTTCTCCCAAACTTGTACATTTTCTAACGAAGTGAACTCTGCCAGAAGTATTTCTATTGTAAAAAAAGGTAAGCAGTCTTTCCCTCTCATTTGAAAATTCTGACTATTATATAATTATAGCTAATAAAAAAACACATATAATTATAATAAATAAAATAACTTTTTATGCCATTCAAAATTCATGCAGTGTGTGTTATTTTGCATTTAAATGTATTTATTTAAACTGAAAATTTTAGTAACTGGTAAACTAGTTGAATTATTAATTACCTACGGTTATGAACTGTACTCGAAACGTTAGTTTCATTTGCATAATCTTAATTTTATTTACCTTTACATTTCAAACATAGTATCATGCCGATAGTTAATGCTTCCAAGTTGCGCAGTTAAATGAAGTAATTTTCCGTAACAAAACTCTTTCTTTAATGTCTGATATTAATGAGGGGATAGTTATTTTTTCTTCGAAGAGCAACGCTAATCACAAAGGAATGACTACATTGAAATTTGCTAATAATATTTCAACTTCACCGATTTTCTAAAGCTGTAAAAGTAAAATGTCTTATACTTATCCGTATGGGGGCTGTGACATATTCCTTGAGCCTATATCCAAGAATTGAATTGTTTATTCTTTTATGCTCGATTAAATATTCTAAGAAATGTGAGAATCATTGATTAAAGAAGAAAAAGTGCAAAGCCTTCTTTCTAAATCTTTTAAATTGAAGAATCAACTGTAAATAAGTTAACTTAAGCTGCTTCTGTAAATTAAAAAGACTGAGTCAATATGCAATCTGACTTATGAAAAAGTTTAAATATGATCAAATATATCTAAAGTGTTATTCTATTGAAACTTTCATAAAATCCTAACCCATAAACACAAAATTAAACTAAAAATTTAAAAATAATTCTATACTTAAATGACATAAAATTAATAATAAACAATAGAAGCCAATAATTTTTTGGAAGATATTATTGTTTCCAGCTATATATCCACGTATCCAAATACTATTTATCAAGCGGAAAACATATGTTCCATTTTCGGTTTCATAAAGCAAATTAAATACAAGGAATCCTCTTATGGTGACCATCTTCTATGGAAGATCGTCTATAAAAGTGATCTGAGAACGATAACTATTTACTTAGCAAGATCAAAACTGTCTGCAATGAAAGACTGCCATTTTAAAAAAGACTTTAATGCATTCAAATTTTACGAAGATAAAATAGTTGAATAACACAGATAAAATAATTAAATTTTGTACTCAAATAATAAATTCCAATAAATCATTTAAATGAAGATTGCTAAGAGAAAAACTGCAAATCCTTCAGGATATTGACCGAAACATAAAAAGCACAAAATCACATTCTGTAGCTTAGCTGTCGATAACTCTTGTCTTGCAGATAAAGCATTACTTGAAATCCATTTTTATTTTTATTTTAATTCAAATTACTGTTTTAAATTAAAGCTATTATTATTTATATTGAGATAAAAATTGTATATGCTGTTATAAATATATTTACTCTTCTGTGTAATATTATTAAATGGCTAAGTTTAAATGTAAGTCTATTTGTACCTGATAGTATCTTACGTTTTGGTGGCTAATCAATTTGCATTTTTGGTTTCATTAAACCCACATGATTTAGGTCACCGAAAATAATATCAGACCTTTGTCGGATAAGTTGGCCATGCAGCATAAGGCATACCATCATTTTTATTAAAGCTTTTTCGATATAATTGAAACCCTAGTGTGATCAAACCAAATGCTTATGTGCATAATCAATGGAGTGCGCAATGTTAGTGAGATACTATGATTCTGCTGAATTCAATCATTTCATCTGCATTCATTGTAACATTCATAACAGCATGTCATTATCTACCTCATTTAGAAGATATCACTGTTAAACTTCAGGGACGAGCTGTTGATATTGTGAAAGCCTGTAACATGTTCCAGGAAATAATTTTTTATATTTCTGAGCGTGAAAACGTAGAAAAGAGTTTTGAGAGTATATTTCACCATGCCGGTCAAATGTGTAAAAATTTAGATGTAGAGCTTAAAATGCCAAACATCATTCGAAAGCAAGTCTATTGAAATAATGCTCATTGTGATTCTGTGTTTAACTATTAGAAAACTATTTTAACAACCCCTTTACTTGACCATCTCATTTTCCATTTAAAATATCAATTTTCAAATTTAGAAAAGACTGCATCATGCTTGTTTTGCATACTATCATCAGCTTGTGCTGATCGTGTAAATGAATTGAAGATGGCATATAGAGATGATTTACCCTCTCCGGAACTTCTAAACAAAGAAATGAAATGTTAGAGACAGCATTTTATGTCTGTTCCCAAAGCAAAGCTCCCAGACACACCAATCTTGGCTTTAAAAGCTTCGAATAAAATCTTTTCCCCAAATATTGATACGATTTTGCACACAGCAGCAATACTGCCAATAACATCTTGTGAATGTGACTGTTCCACAAGTGCTTTGAAAAGGTTAGAAAATTTTAATAGAGCTACTATGACGGAAGAGTGTAGAATTCCATAGTACTTTGGCATTAATGCATATTCATTATACCAAAGAAATAACAACTGATAACGTTGTAAGGTATATTTTAATTTCAAAGTCCCTTTCCTATCAATTCTTGTTCTCACTTACAACCCCCTACCAGAATGAGTTTTTAGAGGCGTGTTGAATGCAAATGAGTTAGGAGGAGTATTTAAGGAAGATTCAACTTACTTCATGAGAGAGAGCCAGGAATCCTGATTAGCGCATATTTGCCTTCTCGCTAAGTTACTTTTGAAGCTGTTATGCTCAGCCGTATTATATGTGCCTACAGATATTCACCTGCTAGTTTAAAGGCCATAGATACTTGTGTTTAGCTTTGGCTAAGTCTCCTTTAGTTAGTTATAGTTTAGTTTCTTATTTTGAGTTCAAGCCCGAGTAGAGGCTTTGTTGTAAGCCTGAGAAAGGGCTGTTAATCTTTTGTTGAGTGAAATAAAGGGTAGTTAACCCTTCTTGAGTCTACATCTTTAGTTATTTGAACTCAGCGATAAGTCGCTATACAGTTCTCTAGGTTCCTCAACGTTCATCTTAAGCAGAAGAAGTGAGGTACTCTACAAAGTTATTGATATATTTGACAGTTTACAGCCGCGAAAAATGGAATTCGGGAATATTTTAATTGCCGACCAAAATGAAAGGCAAAGAAAAATGTTCTCTTTTTTTTAATTATTTTTATTTGTAATTTAATTTTATGTGGAAAATAAATGATGCATTTACAACTTTTATGTATTTAATTCAACACCTTTATTATATAATTACGTAGCACAGAAATATGGATTTTATATATTTATTTATTTTTATAGTTGTATTATGAAACCAAAGTAAGATGAATTTTAAAATTCTTTTAATATTTCTTTGTATTTATGTGAGTGTGTACGTCAGAAATGAAAGCAATGCATTAGAAGTACATTTACTAGTATTATTTTATTTTTGTTATTTATTATTTCCTTCATTATGCTTTTTACAATTTTTTTAATAAAGGTTAAAGCAGTTAAGGTGAAAAGCAAAAATATTTAGTTACGCATTTAATATGTTTGTAAGGTAATAATTTATAAATAGGATATTCAAATGCAAAATATCCATAAATATGTCACATATTTTTATTAGTAATAAAATTTATAATAGAATTATTATTTATATTAAAATAACTGACATTAACAACTTTTTTTTAATTACTGACATTAACATAATATATTCGTCATGCAATTATTACCTATATACTTGAAGATGCTGTAATAGGTAGAACAGTATAGCCATAGGAGCCGTAACAGGACAAGAATGGGAGGTGGCATGACAAGAGAGAGAAGGAGTGATTACTTATTTTTACTACATGAAGTGGGTAAAAAAGGGGGGTCATAAACATTATTATACAAGGATGGATCTAAAATAAAAGGTTACAAAAGTAAAAAGAAATTATTAATTAACAATAAAAAAATACAAGAGTGAATTAAGAGGCATACTTGCCTATTAATTTTCCATATAATCACCAAATCTATTTAGGCATTTATCTGAATGTACTTGTTTAACTTGGCTTGGTAGAAATCATGTCCCTGCCCACTGAGCCAGTTCTCAGCAGCTGTTTTCACATCAGTGTCTGAAGAAAGCCTCATTCCAGTTAAATGTTGCTTCAGTTTCAGAAATAGTCACTAGGTCTTAAATTATGGAGGGTAACTCTAGACAGTTCTTATGTTTGGTAAGGAATTGTCATGCAGGAGGATGACACCATCAGTCAACATGACATGGCACATGCGTCAGATGGCTTCACGCAACCTTGTCAAAGTGGCACAATAACGATCAGAAGCAATGGTACGGTTACACTCCAGACACTCGATCACGATAATGATTCATGGCTGTCTTCCAAGCGAGACCACTTTTCTAAACATGTTGCCATTTCATTTGCTCTCCCGCATCTGCAAACTTTCTCTTCATAGCCTCTCAACTGCTACCAGACAACTAGTACCACCTGTCTACACTCTGGAGATAATGCATTCCCTCCACAATAATTACTTTTCACATGCTGATGCTTATAACCTTTTTCTGGATCCACCTATGAATTTAATATGTTTCTGCATGAATTCGGCTGCGAGTTTAGCTGCCCTTTCTTTCTTGAAAATAAAATTTTAAATGCGGTTATCTGAAAATCAAAACAATAGAAGATCGTGCTCAGAACAAATAAATATTTTGGGATTTACCAAACAAAGTATCACATTTCTTGCACAATTTCGAAGCTCGATAATCATGATATATCCACACTGCCAATTAATTACCTTGAAAAGCTGAAGAGTTAAATTTTTTTTTAATAACGCACAATAATATGATTCAGAAAGCATCAATATGTTTAACATTAAAAATGCACTGCATGAATTCCTATCATTTTAGCAAGCATTAAGCAAACATACATTTAAAAAATTAATTAATAAAGTGTAAAAGATTATAAAGTTTTACTTGGAGGTTTTAATTGGAGATGATGACAGAAAAAAAAAGTTTTCTAAACTGAGCAGCAAAATTTTCTTTCATTCAGTGCTCACAGATTTCTTGTTCTTCACAAAAGAACTTGCGAGCCATGCTGTCTGGATTCTGGAGCTTTGCCTTTCTGAAAGAGAATCTGATTGGCACTGCGAAAACTGGTTCTATGCCTCGCCACATGTTTCACCTTTCTGTGCCCATAATCATAAAAGTTCCTTAGGATCCGTAGATGAAATAAATGGTACAAAAAGAGAACATTGTACTGGGTCATTTATGTCACGAAACTTGTCAACAGCTGAAAATAATTTAAAATCTTCAAGTTGTTTATTGGTTATAGTTGAAGATATTTTGATTTTCCTACCTTTTATTGTTTCAGAAGACATTGATAATTAATTTTTTTAAGGAATTTCTGCCTTGTTCTTCAAATCCTAGAATAGATCTATGAATTCATTTGCAAAACTTTTAATGTATTCACGATCTGTGTACGACTTGCCTCGCTTAGTGAGTCTCTGGGCTTGCAGTGTTAACATTGTTGAAAGAATGCACCAAATTAATTTTTCTTGACTCCTTTGAAGTTCTTTAAGCACTTTCTTTCTTGCATTATCAGTGACGTGAACGATTCCGTCCATTCAATTTTAAATTCATGGTTTTTGGCTTCTGTTTTTCTTTGCGTTTTCTTTGTAGCCATGTCAAGTGGTTAGCACATAAAACATGCTTTATTTTATAAAAATAAAAGAGCAACAAAAGTTAAAACAATATTACATTAATGCCAAAAATACCTGTGAGATTTGCAGCTGATTTTAAGATACAAGTAACATAATGTACCTCTTCTCATAGTTCACATGACACTTTTCAGCACACTAGACAATGACCACTATGCACAGAGAGTATGTGACTTCCCTCACCCTTGCATCAGTTGCGTGTACCTCTTCCGTGCCTGTCTGCACTACCCTTTAAACTACAGAAAGTATTAGACTTTTCTAATGCTGACTTTTGAGTTTTTTGAAATTTAACCCTTCATTCAGTGTAGATTATTTGTGAGATACTTTTTTTGTGTCAAGTAAATGGAAAAAAAATAAGCTGTTGACTTAAGTAAAAATAAAATAACATATTAAACATCTAAATGAAAGAACTTTTATACAATTTTATGAAACAACTAATTTTTTAATGTGAAAAGTGGCCTTAAATTGCTGACTGATCATACATTTTAAACACACATATATCACACACTTTAAAAGACAAAATTGAGTTTATTATAAAGTAAAATGGGTAAAATTTGCCATAAATAAAATATAAAAAGCTATAATTTCACTGCCATATAATGTATCAATTAACAAAAAATAATTAATATGACATTATATTAGCAACTATTCAAGACAGGGTGTTTACAAATCTTATAATTTTTGTTAAAGTGCCACAATTTCACAAAATGGTGCTATCTACTTAATGAGACACAACTCAAAAAAGAAAGCTTATATTACTGCCAAAATTACCTTGTCCACATTAACATGCTGCAACAGATTTCCCTCCATTCTGCTTTATGGCAAGTTAAAATAGTATCAAAATACACGAATTGTTATGGACATACCGAATACACTTTGAAATCATTTAAAACTTTTACAATATATATTTTTTTTAAACTGCACGGATTGTTTATTAGTATATCTTAAGTGTATGTATAAGCATAAAACTTATTTTTAAAACTTAAAATATTACATGTAATTAAATCTTACCCAATAAAATTAGAACATGATAATCAGAACAAATATGGGTAACAATTATCAATCTAACTACAAAAGGTTCACAAAATCTTCTCTCTGAAGAACTAAAATCTCACCTTTATAACAAACACATCAAAATTTCTAAATTTAACTAAATATTTAACAAGCTTTGTGCATAGATGTGACATTAAGAGAAATGCAGAATAAAATATTATGATGACTACATTTTATTTCTCACATGGATAAAACTATAAAATTTATATGACATATTAAATATAGCACTGAAATATAAAATACTTTACAGAAAGCTAAAATGCAACAAAATTTTGAAGCTTCGCAATGTGGTATATTTTTATGAAATCACACTTATGTTTAGATACAGTAGTATTGACATTTTCATCATAAAAAATTTTACCTCGATTTGCACAAAAAGCAGTGATTTGTAAATTTGTTCACAGCAAATAGTTACATTACACAATGACTTACTAATTACATACTGCTACACAGGAAAAAAAAAAGAAAAATTATAGTGAAATATGTTTTGAAACAAATAAGATAGAGGTAGACTGAGGTACAGATGCACTTTCCCCTCCCCTCAACAAGACAATGAACAAAATTTCAGAACTGCATGAAAATCCAATACTTCAAAAAATCTATATTTAAAAGAAAATCAGATTTTTGAAGTATCTGAAGAATTCAAAAAATATATTGCGAAATGACATTCATAAGATCTGAAACAGATTCGCTTTAGAAAGGAAGTAAAACCCTTTCAGCAAATGAACTGTCTTTAGGACACTATTATTTCTGAAGCGGTAATGAAATACTTCACAGAAACACTTAAAAAATACATTAAAGAATGAACAAAAAATTTGGAACAACAAATATATTGCTTACTTTCAATATTATTTCTTACATAAAAAATAATTTATCAACTTTTGGTTAGTGTATCACATTTACCTATGAGTATGTTATACATTAAATTCACAGGACCTTCCAGATTAAATATGACTTCAATTTTCCCTCTGTTGTAACAGCTGTTATTTGAAAAATAATATACTGGCATTTAAATCTGTATCTTATAGTCATCCGCAAAACTTTCGAACTTAAATGATCTTCATACTTTTACCAATTACATTCAGAAACTTTCATTATATTCAATTAAAATTTCATCCTGCACAATTTAAAATAGTAATATTTCATTAGCTGGTATTATTTTTTGCAGACAGTCTTTGTTTTAAGACACTTAAATATTAATTTAAAACAACATTTTAAATCAATATTAATTATCAGCATCTTTCAGATGTAAATATCACTAAAAATATTTAATTGAACATCCTTTTAAAATATGGTATACATAAAAAGCAACATATAAAATGCTCTGCCACTTAAAATGTAACAGATACCAGAATATATATTAATAATCACACGTTTAAATAACAATTGCTAACATTTACAATCTTGCATCATATTACAAAATATACAACTAATAAACAATATTTTATTGCAAGTAAAATAAAAAAAAATCTACATATCTAACCTATTTTATTCTATACAATAGAATAAAGAAAATGAATTTACAAGGGGAAATGAATTACAAGAGAAAAAACGGACTAGATGAAAAAAAATGTGACTAATAACTGGAAGAAAAACATAATGGTTGAAAAATATACTTGTTGTGGAACGCCTTTGTTGAATTCCGCTATTTAAACCTCTTCTGTAAATAACAGTGAATTAAAGTTCCAAAAAATGCTGAAATCATTGCACTTGAAGAGTGAATTAGCACATTCCTCAAATTTTCCTCATCCGCTGCTTTTCAGACATTTGGGAATAACTCATTTACTAACATTTGCAAATCAAAAACCTGTTTATATTAGCAAGTCAGTACTGTCCCATTAGCAAGAGTTAGGAAATATAAATACATAATAACGATGATCGAAATTAAAAATAATGTATGGCAAATTAATTGCAGGTTTTCCTCTTACTATGAGATTAGGAATTTTTCTCTTTCACAAATTATCATTGTTACTATAGTAGGCTGTATAAAAAGAAACTTTTCAGAAGATAGGAGAAGAGGTTTTTAACTTTTCAATATATATCTTGCTTTAACAACAATGAAATGCTACTCTATTTCGTTGTAAGTGAAAAAAAGAGAAAAGATATTATCACACACATTTCGATAGAAAAATCAGAAAACAGTAAAATATTTTGCATTTACTAAAATAACAGTAAGTAGCATATAAAACAGCAGTATACTTTTCATGCTGTCATGTAACTCTACTATCATGGACATAGGGCACAAATATATAAGCAAATTAAGGAAGAAATTTATATTCTTACTGTCCCTTCAGAGATATACATAAAAAAAGCAAAGATTAGGTCAGAGAGTCAAAATGGAATGCACAAAAAAAAAAAAAAAAAAAACACATAACAATATCCTACTAGCAGGCAAAACATTTAAACAGAAAATTGGTTCATTCAAGAGAGAATCATTCCTATTTAGTTAGTTTAAACCAACAATAACGAAGAACGGCGTTTTAAATATAAAAGATAATCAAGAACTTAAAAAAGATAACACAAAGTAACGTTTACTAATATGCTCATTGCTTCGTAATTATTTTGCTACTTTGAACTTTTTCAACACCTTGGATATTTCAAAAACTTTCATCATTATTATCATTTTAAACTGTTTAATTACTACTCCCGTTTAATATTATTAAAAAGACAACTGATGGTACTCCCAACAAAATTAGGGAATAAAGTACTATTTTTTAGTACCTTATTCCCTAATTTTTGACTTTCTAGTAGGGCATATTTGCATTCCCTTCACAATTTGCTTACCCCATACTGACATAGTGATCAAATATTCACATTTATGTTTTCCAATTACTATTTGTATACCTAATTCTTTGTAATTACTAATGCTTTTGCAAAAATATTTATGAAGTTAATTTTATTCACTTCATTTATTGCAGGATTTCTATTATATTTCTATAAAACAAGAACCTGCATTGGAAAATGCCAAAATTTTATTGAAAAATAGTCTGCAACCGCCCATTTCCAAATTCAGCAATATTCAGAGATTCATATTGGATTTGTGATGCTACAGATTTAATAAGCATGCCATTTACTTGAGATCATGCTCATTACATAGATGCTATAACAGACTGATATTTATTGCTAAAACATTTTCAAGTTACCTACATTCTCAGGAAATAGCTTTATCAATTGTGAGTACGATAACCAAAATCATGTATCATAGTTTGATGGAAAAGATTAATGGCTATTTTGGAGCAAAAGACAGTAAGCTTCAGAAATTGCATTGGTTTTTCAAAATCATGAAAATATAAAATACATTGAATTCCCCCTTTCTCCCAATTTTATGAACAAGTGCAAAAATTTACTGCATTAAACTATTAATTTTGGATATATAAAAGCAGAACAAAAAAAAAAAAAATTCAAGAATTACTAAAACCAGAAATATTGCTGACATTTCACTTTTTCTTCATAATATATATATTTACAAAGTTCTGATATTTATACTAAGAACCACAATGCCAAGTTTAAATTGCATATAACTAATACATACAACAAAGGCTTTGTCTCCCATAAAATGAATAAGGTAATTAAAATACATAATGTTTCATTTCACTTTATGGTTATTCTCCAAAAACATTTCAATATGCCCTCTTTAAATAAACAAATAATATCTTAAAAAGATAAATATTAGTTAAACATATCAACTCAAATATGGAAAAATTCAACATAAAATGAATGACAAAAAAAATCTCTAGTCGCAATGTAAGTTAATGCAACATTAAGTATGTTATGAAAAGTAATGCCGACTTTCCTTTCATGTCATATTTTGCTGCTGTAATGAAGATCTGAACTAATGCAAAGGTAGCAGAAAAGCAGTTAAAAAACAAAACTTCAAATACTAAACTGCATTTTATAAATAACATATACCTTGTGCAGCTTCCTATTATAACATGTTAAATGTTCATCCATTTTTTAATCACATTTCTAATATTCTAAGAGCATTTTACAACTGAAAATTTTAGTATTTAAGTTTGTTATATATATCGAGAGTTGAAAATTAAGGATTTTCAATACATTTTACAGCATGCATTCTTTGATCAATTTCAGACACATATGTGTGTGTATGTGTAAGGGAGGAAATTTTTAATAATTAAATTTTAATTTCTGTTTAGTGGGTCCATACACACCAATTATGTTTATGCTTCAACAGGAATTCACTTGTTTGTGGTTATAAAGTATAAGAACATCATTTAGCATGCAGGTTAATTTATTTTTGATCAAATTCTCAAAATATTTAAAACCCTACCCTTGTACTGGAAACACTGAATCACTCTTAAAAAATAACTACTAATGATAGATAAAATACTGTTTTAAAATTAATACAATTTAAATTAATACTCATCACTATACATTAAAGGAAAATGGCACAAATTAGTTGTTCCTAATTTGTCTTGTTATACACAGACTGGTCTCAACAGTTACAAGTTCTCAATAATCAGAAGTCCACATAACAACTCTAAAGAGTATATTATATTTGTCTAAAACTAGGGTAAAATAACGATGTCTAAAAATGAATAAACTTCTTTAGAACTTAGTATGCTTACAGCAAGAAAGATTTTCATAGTGTAAAATACAGCCTAAAATATAAATTAAATGCAATTAATACACTACCAGAAAGAAAGACACATGTTTAATAGAAAGAAGAATATGCATTATTTTGAAAGCATTGAATGAAAATTGTACTTCAGCATTTGTTAAAAACAGTGTAAATCCAAAGCTACTAATTATACATGAGATTCATAACAACTGATGGGTAATGAACACATTCTAATCAGATAAAAAAAATTCTTCGTAACCTTTAAAACTGCTCTAAACCATAGTTTACTGTGAATTTTTTAGATAAAAAATATCAACATTTTATGGTGTAAATTATTTCAGTACAAAATACTATTATATCAAATATATCACAGATTTAATGACCATTTCAGTCTCCTATCTCCAACTTGAAAAAAGAGCCGTTTCATAATAATTTTGATTTCTTTGTTTTTTACAGAAACGTACTTTTGCAATGTAAATTGCAATTACACAAACATCCAAGAAATTGGCACAATGGAAAAGGCACTCAAGAAGTCACATACATTAATTGCCTAAATTCATTACAACAAAACTTAGTAGGATGGATGAAATACTTCTTTTGATGTGGATGGAGCACAGTAATCTTCAGGTAAACGTTCTTTAAGAATAGCTTCTAGTTCTTCTCTTTGAGAAACAAATTCTACCTCTAAGCTCTATAAAGAAATATTTTCATAAATTTATAATTTACATTCATTTCTCTCTATAAATGTAAATTATAAATATCAAATAACTATTAACAACATTCAACTATTAACAACTTAAAAAAGAGAAAAAAAAAACATTCAAGAGACTAAAACATCCCTACATACCTGCTTACGAGGTTTTAAGCTAATTTTCCATTCCTGCAACTCTGCTGCATGCTGTTCATCCAGTTGCTTCAATTTTGTTGTCTCATGCTCCATTAACATCTTCCTTTTCTCATTCTAAGTACAATAATAACTACTAATTAATATTTTCATTTACAAAGCTAAAACACTTAAATAATTATTATTCCACTGAAGCAGAAATAGTTGCATATTTAAATCAGGAATAAAAAAATGCGTACAACTAAAAAAAAAATTTCACGTTTTTAGGTGATTCATGAATGATTTCATGCTTTCTAAGATCTACTTATTCGATTTTTATAAAAATCGAATATGCAGCTGTAATTTTTTGCAAGTATGCTTAGAAATACATCTTCTTTAAGAGGATTGTAAAAATTTTACAGGTTATAATTCAAAATATTTTTCGAAAAAATTATTGTAAATTACAAGTTTTTAAAATAAATCATAAAAAATGTGCAACTTATATTTGCATTAAGCCCAAGTTTCGAATTCTGGAAGAAGGAATCAAGCAAGTTTAATTAAAAAGAGATATTAATATATATCAAATTCAGTTAACATCGAGGAGCTAAAATTTTGACAACTGCTCGTGCGATTTTTACAAAACTTGCCAGTTTGGCATAATTTGAGCCATAGAATCGAAATATGGAAAAAATTGGCATGCCATTTCAAAAAAGGTCCGATTTTGTATCTACCTATTTTTGAACAATGCTATATAAAACTCTAATACATATCCTAAGTCACGCTTTCGAGACATGAAAAACGCAATTTGAATTTCGTCAATCGGCTCAGTAGAATGGGAGATACAGAACAGTCTCTTACTTATTTATTTATTGTGCAGCTTACATTATCACTAGAGCATCAGAAATTTTGGATAGGCTAATATAAGAATAGTTACTTATATATTTTCCCACACAGTAAGGTTAATTTTTTAGTGATTATGTAATCTAAGAATAAAAAATGGATTAATATACTGTTTGTAATTTTTAAAAAAATTGCTGAGTATATAAATTTTTAAAATTCTATAGTTTCTCTTCAGAACCAGTACAAGATAATCAACCTTTATGTTTCTAATAAACAGGAAATTCATGCAATGTTTCAGTCAATACCAGCTCTTGTCCGAGATTTATGACTAGATATTTTCAGTTTACATTTTGAAATGCTAGAGTTAAACACAGTAATTTTTTGTTTTATGCAGTGTAGAGTGGAGATGCTTATAGTCATTCTTTTATTTCTGTAGGATGAATCTTACAAAAATAAGAAATTAATAGTTACTATACAAGCCGATATAACTGTTTATTCGTTTCATGAAAAATAATTTTTAATGCAAATGAAAAATATTACTGTTCATCCATCTGATAAGCACAGGATGACAGAATGAACTGTGTGCATCATGAAGTTTTAAAAAACTGAAAGGAAAGTAAGAGTTGCACAATCCATTGGGGTGGGGGGGAAAAACGATTATGTTTGCAAAAAATGCTCAGAACATTATAAAATTGTCTTGTATTTAACTAAAAAATTCCTGCAAGAAACACAGCACTAAATAGTCTTAACATTTCTATAGAGTGCCATACAGATAATATTTTGTGTTACTACTCATCTTCTTAAATAATATCATACATTTTATTCTTAAACTATATCTATGAAGCCAAATACATCTCGAGCAATATCACCTGCACTATGAAACCAAATGATCTAATTTATTATTAATACCTGTAATTGTTCAAGTTCTTTTATAGTGGTTTCAGCAGATATCCTTAACTCTTCCAATTGCTTTTTCTGCTTTAACTCATGACGCTGTTGCTCTGCTTTATACCTTTTCTTTTCTCCATCCTGAAACTAAAAATATACATATATAGGTCTAAAAATATGTAAATCAAAATTATATTTTAAACTAACAGGAACCCCTTAATTCTCCATTTCTATTCTAAAAATCGTAAGCCCACCAGCGGCCCGAGCGGTAAAGACACTGAACACTGCTAGTTCGGTCCGAGGTTCGAATCCCGCGAACAGGCTGGCTGCATGGGCGTTTTCGTGGTTTTACCCATGTGTAATGTGTATACGAGCCAGTTTCCCTTAGAAGGTCCTCCACGAAGGCATCCCTCCCCTTAGGCAGATAGCCCTCGTGTGCTTTCCCATAATTGAATAACCTAACCTAACCTAACCTAAAAATCGTAATAACTTCTCTGGATTGCATCATTTCTAGATCAATCCATCTCATATGGCTTGCGTCGCTGATTCAGAACCTAAACTCAAAATTTTGAGAATTGAAACTTTTCAAACCTAAGCCAAATTCTTCCTCTTGGTGAATTTCCATATTGGATAACTGAGCAATTTTAGCTTCACCCTTTGTGCTGCTTGGATACAATTTCAGTATGCTCTCTTCATATTGCAATAGTATAAAAAATGTAAATGTTGTGGAAATAGGCACAATTATAGTGTCAAGTGAATTGTGGCCACAAATGTCAATTTAAAGGGGAAAAAAATATAACTTAATCTGCCTCAACTGCCAAATTTCTTAGATGTTATGAACTCAATATATTAGCATACTATGCATTTAGAATTCTTATTCTTCACTACGGATCTACGTTCTAAGCTATCAAGTATCTGCATAGTCAGTATTTCTTCATTTCTATGTATCAATGTTACTACATCAGTGGTCTAAATTTGTTTTCATTACATACACGTTAGATACTTTCTTTTAAAAACTACTAAACATTCTGCACTTATGCAATAAATCTTTTATTCCTGCCTTATTTACATATCATTAAAATGGTACAATTAAAAATAGAAGATTACTAAGCGCACTTCATAAAAATGTTATCGTTCAGCTCGGCTTCCATTATAATACTCTCTCGTTGCCACTCGGGAGAAAAAATATTTAAAAAAATGAATGTGTTGAGTATACATTTGGGCATCCTGACTTAGTTACGACCTCTGAAAATTAAGAACTTAAAAAAATTAAATACATAATATTAAAATTTATAGTTCGAAAGTCTTTAACTGTCATATAGACTCACCGTCTTTTCCTATTCTTTTTCTGTGTCATAGTTTTAGTAATAAGCGGCGTGTTGTTATCATTATCAGCAACACTAACAACATAACCATCCTCAGCATCCTCCCCTGATTCAGCTTGACACTGCCATGATTTCAATTGGCTCACGTGAGCTGTCGTACTGAACAAACGACCTTTCACCTTCTCTTCTAATTGAGTAACTCTATAGGTATCGCTTGGTAAAACGTCTATAACTACCAAAGATCCTCGATATTTTGGTTGTGTTTTGCTTGACTTAGGCACTCTTCTCATAACTACTATTTCTGATCATTCGAATGTTAAAGAATTGCTTTTCTCCTTGTCATAATTTGCTTTACTTTTCATATGCATATCTTGAATTCTTTTTCTACAGTCATGTCCATAAATTAAAGATAATGCCAGCTCCGGCAAATAAAGATTCAGAAACAAAATAAACATGACTTATTTATGAAGCCCATTTATTAAACAAAAGATAAAGAAGAAAAAGATGGTACATATATGATACTATTTATGAAAACTACGATTTTTGTCCCCGGGAGCAATCACAAAAAATATCTCCCTTACAAAAACTTAACATTACATGGTTGGTATGATGGTTAATACATTGTATGTCTCTCAGACGATGATGAAATACGGTCTGTACAACACTAGGCATGCTGAGTATCAAATTATCCAGCTGATGTTGGGGAAGATTACTCCACTCAGCAAGCAATGCTCTCCGAAGCACCGGTACGCATGTAGGAGGTGCTTGACGGGCTGCAATTCATCGGTGAAGCATGTCTGACACATGCTCTATCAGATTCAAATGAAATGAAAATGCTGGCCATTCTGTACGGATGATAGCCTCAGATGGAAGCATTCCTTTACAATATGTGCACGATGAGGATGGGTGTTGCCATCCATAAACACAAATTCTGTGACTATGGCACCCCTAAACAAGCGTACAAGTTGTTCCAGAATAATGTCCCGATAAATGTGGCCTGTCATGATTCTGATCTGAACATGCAGATCTGTTCTGGAGCCCACTGTAATTCCAACCCAAACGAGCAATCCTACACCACCGACGTGAATCAGACTGCAAGCTAAACCTGGACTCGTCGGAAACCATCACACAAGTCCATTGCGAAGATGTCCATGATGCATGTTTTCTTCTCCAAGCCAACCCTTGGCAACAGTAAGTTGCCGTGAGCAGAACACATCTGGCAGGCCTGCGAGCATATAAACCAATCTGTCCCAAACATTTGTACATGATTTGCCTTGAAACTGTCGTACCCATGGCCGAAGGTAGCTGACGAGACAGATCTGATGCTGTGCTCTGTCTGCTTCTTTTGGTAGTTACTACGAAATATCGGTCGTCATTCGGCATTGTAACTCGGAGGCGACCTGGACTGTAACATCTATTGACATTTCTGTTATTTTGGAATCGTTGCCGAAGCCCAGAGATGACACTTTGGGCTATTGAAAAAAAGCTAGGATATTTCCGTCTGAGTACGCCCACATTTCAGACGGGCGATAATTCTACCACGTAAAAATATCACCAGACGCGTCCTCTTTGTCATAACTATTCAGCTACGGTACTAAGCAGTTTACAGAACGCTTGTGAACAATTTTACTTCTTTGCTACCATTTCTTATATACACTTCTCTTACATTCTTGTCAGTGTGACGTATTATCGGTGTCATCTGATGGCTTCCTGTAATTTGCACATTATTCTTGAAGGTGTATTCGATAATTCTACAGGTGAAATTTTTACTTCAGAGTTCGATTTCCGTGTGATTCTGAATTATCCCTAATTTATGGACATGAGTGTAGCTTCATTCTGTACCCATTCATCTGCATCTTCGTCTGTAATTATCCCCATCAATCCGTCACAGAATTTTGATGAATAACCGTGAAGCATTTCGAAAGGAGTTTTATTTGTAGTCTTATTTATCATATTGTTTAAATTACTTTCGCATTCTTTAATCTATTGATACTCATTTATCAAATCTTCATACTCTTGATACTCATTTATCAAATCTTCATACTCCTGATACTCATTTATCAAATCTAAAACTTCCTGTTTTCTCTCTGGCATAATATTGTTATTAACTTTAATTTCTTCTAAAGTAATTGGTCTCTTAAAACTTTTTAATTTCATTTATTATCATTATTTCCTTTTGATTTGAATTTTCAGTTTTCTGATCTGGACTTGATTCAACTAAAGCTGCTACTTCTGCTCTACCAATACACTAATTCTCTTTCAAAATTAACTTTTGATCATCATAGTTAGTGACTGGTATCACTTTTTCTCCATGTATTACTTCCAATAATGACCCCAACTCATCTTCTGACCTACTTATTAAAACAGAACCGTTATTTATTTCATCAGTTTTAGTTTTCATGAAATTAACCGTATTACTTTCAATTTAAATTTCTTGGGTAGCTTTCAGTTTAATTCGCGGAGTGTTGATATCATTTATCTGTGAAAATGGACAATAATCAGCATAGTGTACGTGCAAGGTATTACCTAGCTTGGCATATGCAATATGTGGTAAATCAATCCATGTTCGACCAACCAATAAGTCGCATGGTTGCGTTTCATCTTCTATGATTAAAACTGTAATGTCCTTTCCTTCCACATTATCAATCTCTAAATTAACAGTTACTTTTTCCAGTGTTCTAGAGGCTGGTTTACTCTGGTTTCCAAAGCCAAACAATTCCTCCACATCAGGTTTTATAATAAGATTCAGTTTCCTAGCCAGAGACTGTTTCAATAAACACGAACTGGAACCCGTATCTATGATTGCAGTAATTGCTTCTGCATTATTGATGCGAGCATATTTTAAATATACACTCGGTGAAACACCTGAGTTCTGGTTCATGGATAAACTATTTTTAACATTTGTTAAGTCTGAACTCTTAAACGTACACTTTTTAAAAGTATGGCCCCTTTCATTACATTTCCTGGAAATAATTTCTTTTTTAGGTTGAGGACAATCTGTTGCTCTATGTCCATAATCACTACAATTGAAGCATTTTGGCTCACCCTTTTCATTGCATATACCAGAATTATATTCTCTTTCATTTCATCTATTTTATAAAATTTATCTCCCAAATTGTATACCAAAACTGTTTTTAAAACCCACTTCGAAATTACTATCAGTCTGCATAGAATTGTTAACATTTCTTGGTTTTGAATACTGATTATAGGATCCAGGCTTAAGATTATGCCTAAAAGTTTTATTTTCTACTTGAAGTACTTTCCTCCCTGCCCAAATATTTTCATATTCATCTAGTTTTTCAGCAAACTCTTTGGGATTAATGAATTTAGACCAATCATCAATGAAATGATCTCATATAGCAGTGGGGACCCTTTTTTTTATTGGTCCACAATAATAATCTGTGTTAAACAGTCAAAATGTGTCATATTTAATCCAGCCAGCCACTCTTCAAAATAATTTTTTTAATATGATCAATGAAATTTAGCCAAAACTGTTCAGCACTTAAATTTTTTCCATAGCAGTAGCTTAACGTGCTTATAGTTGTTAGCTTTTTCTTCTGGTTCACGGGCAATTAATTAAGTTACTTTATAAGGCAATAGACCCAACAGCTGAGAAACCCAATGTTGTTCTTCCGACTCAATACATCGTCCATGTCTCTCAAATAAGACTAAATAAAGACTTATATATCATTTTCACTCAATTCATACTTATGCATTAATTTACTCATATCACAAAAATTACTTTTACTAACAATAGAAGGAACAGAATCATTTACATTGCTACTTCTGATTTCCGCTTCTACTTTCAACTTTTCAGAGTTCAAATGTTCTTTTTCTAAAATTTCTAGTTTTTCCCTGTTTAAACGATCATTTATAATTCTATCTAGCATTTGTTTAGTAAATTTTTTGTTATAGTTCTTACTATTGAAAATCATATCCCTTAAGCCCACAATTTTAATATCAGAAGGTACATCTATGTCAAGTTCTAAGGCAAGTTCCTTTAAGTCACATTTCTTGCTCTTTGTCAAATAAGCCATCTTAGACTTGAATTTTCAAATAATACAAGAATTAGACTTAGTTCTTTGCATTTAATATTTATATGCATTATTATAGATAATATATTTGCATTTAATATATAGGCATAATATAAACAGTTTATAAATGCACGTACCTTTCCATTTTCGTTTTTGGTGAGCTTCCAAATTTTAACTAAACGTACATCAAGGCAATACGTTGTTAAATCCTTGGTAATAATCCTTGTCAATCCCACTTCTGAGATTAGGTATTTTCATTTAAAACTACTAAACATTCTGCACTTATGCAATAAAGCTTTTATTTACGCTTTATTTACATATCACTGAAATGGTACAACTAAAAATAAAAGATTACTATGCGTGCTTCCCAAAAATGTTATTATTCAGCTTGGCTTCCATCATAATACTCTCTCGTTGCCACTTGGAGAAAAATAAAAGTATTTAAAAAAATCAATGCATTGTGTTTACACACACACAACACACACACATATATATATATATATATATATATATATATATATTTATATATTTATATATAGGGAAGAAATTATAATCTATCATTTAGGTTCCAAGCTTTCCTTTCCTTTTTTATTAATTTTATGTATATATATATATATGAAATAATAAAAGCAAATTTAGAAGTAAATGACGAGCAGGAATTTTGATGTCTTAAAATGCTGAGATGCCGACCCACACTGAATATGAAATTTGGTAGTGAGGCAGATTAAAGCTTCATTTTATTTTCAGTAAATAAATTGCGGCCACAAACAACTTGGCACATTATTTGTGCCTATTTCAAGGGGTTTACATTTTTGATAACTTTGCAGAAAGAAGAAAACAACAGACAGACAGCAGTGCAGCTAGGATGAAGTGTTCAAAGCAAGTGTGTTACATTCAGGGTGAAATCTTAATTGAGCTTGTTTTGGTTCTCAATGCATTTTGATGGATAGTTACTTCTGTAAAATTATTATTGGTTGCTTGAGTTTTAGTTTCATTTACATCAGCACCCAGGCGTTGTTTGTTCCAGTGGAATCCAGCAAAGTGACAACACACAAGAATTTAATCTTAAAACTCCAAATCTTTGTTCAATCCCAAATGGCAAATCATTTTTTCTTAGATAAAACTTTTTTTTTTGATTATACATCCAATAATGACTTAAATAAATGAGATTGAATTTAGACTTTTGACGTCATACCTATTATAACAAAGGAAAAAAAGAATAGACAGAGCAGCTGATGTTCTTATAGCAGCGATGGCAGGAAGCACTCTGATTAAAAAATGGCTCGGCCACCTACCATATTTCATGATGATGGTATAGGTGAATTTGAAGGTTTTCAGATAACATGAACAAAATGAAAAATTTTCCAATTAATGGATGAAAGAAAGTGATGAAATGATAATAAATGAAGTTGATGAACAGCAATGTCCCAATCATCAATCAACTAACAAATGGTCCATAGAACGGATTTAAAAACAGAAAATATCACTATCGATTGTGAAGAATGCGATAAAAAGGTTGTTGAAAATGAAAAGATTTCAATTGAGAGTTTAATAGGAATTTTTGACACAGCAGTTACAGCACTTAACCAACAGAACTTAGTACCTGAACGAGAAATTATATCTATAAATTAAACAGAAGGTATTAGCACAAAAAAATGAAACAGCTTAAACAATTTACACTGAAAGAAATACTTAATAAAACAAATAAATGGACAAATATTGAGCTTTTCTTTTTAAAAAAAATTCATTAAGTCCCAATGACTCCAGATCTCAGACTTGTATTGTACTATAACACTGCAAAACTGATTAATCAAGACAACTAGAACACAAAGCTTGTGATCCGGACTCGTTGAGACTTCGGCTATTTTCGATTTGGGAATTTTCTGGATTTTAGATCATCAGTTTAAATCTACCAAGATGATATCTAAACATTTAAAATTTTAAATCAGAAACAGCTGTTTATGAAATAATGAAGCACTTTATGACCTCAAGGCAATTAAAATTTATAAGGAAAAAAAAGGGCTCAGTATTTATTGTTTGCTTTAATAAGGACTTCTTTCAACATAAGTTGTTTAAGTTGCTTCATTTTTGTGCTAAGACTTTACTTTTATAGATAGACGAAATTTCCTGATATACTGATTAGGAAACTTCTTTTATTCAGTTACAAAAAAAGTTCCTTTATTCAGTTCTGTAATTTCCGTGTACAGAATTTCCACTAAATTGTTAACCAAATTTTTTCATTCTCAGCAACCTCTCTACCACTTTCTACAATATCAGCAGTGACGTTTTCTGAATTGACAACCCTACCACACATTTTGTAGTTTGTTAATTGATAATTTTTTGGGAGATAGTTATTGTAATGGAAAACTTCTGTTATACCATCTTCATTTATTACTTCTCCACATTTCTTCTTAAATTCCCTTAATTGAAAAATTTCAGCTTTTGTTTCCCATATCCGAAAACCTTCAAATTTGTGGTTATTACTACAAAAGCTTAACTAACATTCACTACACACTAATGGTTAAGTATCATAGGACTGGGAAACAAACGCATGTTGTTCTGCTAAATTCTAGCTTGCTTCAACTGCAATCTGAGGAAGTTAACCCTGAATTATATTGGTTTATTTATTTATTGTACTTGCATTTTTTCTCGCACATGCTTAAGGATTATCCAAGTCCCTCCAAAATAAATTCCAGCATATACTTATTGATTCTAAAATTTTGCTATTGCTTAATTATGTTACATGATGCTTCTCTAAATTCTGAACATTTTACTGCCCAGTGTGGTCAACCAGGCATAGGGCTTATATCTGAAAAAGAAATCAGTTATTCTTAATTCAAACATAAAACATGATACAGAAAGAAATTTCTGTTAAATTTCTGCTCATCAACAAACTCAAGCGCAGTAGGCTGAAGTGTGTATCATCACCAAATGTAATGTCAACATAAAAGAATACCATGCTATTTCATATTCACTTACTAACATTAAAAAAAAAGTTTTAGACATCATTGTGAGAGTCATTTCTCAAGCTGCTATATGCTGACAGTCATGCAGTTGATGAAAGCAAAAAATAATTTAAAAAGAAACTATTTGCTAGGTTGGCATCAGCTGTATGGCAAGCAAAAAGGCAGCTAAGGAGCCAAATTATTGATTATACAGATATATGCTAATAAAAGATTGCTGTTTCTTCAACATGGAGATGTTTTCTTTAGTGCTGAAGTGAAATTACGAACCAGGACCTTGCACATGTTTTGCTATAAAAAAATCACTTGTACATTCTTGAAGCATAAAGCACACAAAAAGTTTGGGGAAAAAAATGTTGCTGGTGGTCTGGACTTTAGATCATTTTAAATATTAGACGTCCACATTTTGAACAGTATTAACTAACTTTCAGCAGTATGGCAATAATCTGTAATCAACTTTAACCCTCACAGCAACAGACAATAAATTGGAATCACCTGCTACACAGGCCAGTAATGATTGCACAAGTTTAATTTTAGCTAACCATTTTTCAGTATGTTCAGAATTTAAATATGAATAACTATGGCATAACTGCCAACTTCCTGGGAATAAAAATTGGGAGGGGAGAAAAAAGGTAATGATAATAAATCATAATTCCAGAAGAAGGGCATAAAGTAAATTTAACAAAAAATTGGCACTTAGTTGAATATTTTGAAACAATTAGATGAACAAGAAACAAACAAAAAAAAATTAAATCAAAATAATGAACTTTTTAAAAAATTTACAACAACTTGTTTGCTTCTGATAAAAAGAAATTCAAAAACTGTACTTTGTAACTTCTGTTTCCGGCTCAAATTTAACACTCAGAATACTAAAAAATTGACAAGCATGAAATGTACAAAGAATGTTTAAAGCACAACTTAGGAAAATAAAAGTGGTTCTTCATTTACTTTTTCCAAAATAATGCAAATTTAATAAATTACTATTTTTAATGACTTCATAATGAATATTTAAAAAAAAAACCTCAAATTTGGAAATGACCAGATCAAAAGTTCTACAGACAAACTGATATTAAAAGTGCCAAAATGCTGAAATACTGCCAAACCTAGCAATGCAAAACATAAAAATACATACTCAGAAACACAAAGAAATTATTTTTGATGTAACAAGGGGGAAGAATTCAAATTGTAACTTAAATATCTGTTAACAGTACATGCTTAAAAATACAGATTTGATGACAAATCACTAAACTAGCAAAAGTTTTGGCATCTTTACAAAAAAATTGCAAAATCTGTAACAAATGGATTTCATGCATACGATTATAAAATTAGAACATTTAAAAAATTATGAAAAATTTGTAAAAGTTAAGAGATATTAAATAACAGACTTGGCAAAAAACTGATTTTGAATTAGAATTTTAAAAATTATATAGCTCACAATTTTCCCTCTCTTGGGCAGGCACTTTTACTGTGGAAACACCTAATCGGTGGGCCACTGTTACCTCCTACAAACGGGCAGACAAGTACAGCCATGCCTTCTCTGGAATTTGAACCCAGGCCCTTTGGTCCTGCAGCAGGCTCTCCTAACCACTATACTGTCTGGGTGGTATAGCTTACATAACAGTGACATAAAGTATCTGGTATGCAACCCCCTTATTTAAGTCGTCAAATTTTCACAATGTGCCAAACTCTGGCAATCATGTTTTTTAACAATCCTTCAATCAAGTAACATTGGCACTTTTGTAAGAGTTCTTTTTTTTGGTTGTATTCCAAGTTCCAATGTTTTTTACAAACAAATTGTGATATGCCTTAGTTTTAAAATATAAGCTTGTGGAATTTGCCAGCAAAGAAAGAAACTGCAGTAAAATTTCTGCAGGAATACAGAATTTTGCTGAAAATTTTCTAAAGAGGGAAACAAGGAAATGTGTTTCCTAGATGGGGCTGTTACTGAGATAGGGGCTGAAGCCCAGTCTCTGCAATTATCCGATTCTTTTTAAGCAAAAACAGATTGCTGTGTATTTCAGAAGAATAGCACAAAAAAAATATAAAAAGATTTGAAGAAGAATGTACCTGTTTTATTTTTAATGTATCGCATAATCTTTATTTAGTAATTAAAATTACTAAATTGTGCTTTCTCTTCATACGTTGTTAATGATTATCAATAGTTTAGGAATCTGTCTTAAAATAAAACACGAAAACTAACAACTTGCCCCTTATAAGTAACAACTACCTTTTCATCTGTTAAAAAAAATTGCTTAATTGTGTCATCGTTATTGTGTCAATGAGTTGTTGAGTTAATAAACAAGTACCCAATATCTTCAATTCATTAATAATAATGAACTCTCTCATGACAAGCACCTTTTAAGTAGCAGGCACTTAAGATTAAAAAAACCTCCCTAAAATCACCACCCATGGGTTCCACTTCATTTTGGTCTTCTGCATGTCCAATAATAATATTTATTTAAGTTCTGAAAAATGCTAGTCACATCAGAGGTGGTCACCACAGGGCTCAATATGTATTATTGTTTTCTAAGATAGCCACTTTCTAACCAAACAGAAACCATGAAATACATGCTTTGATAATTAGCAAAATACTTATTACTGTTAACAAAAATTTAAAACCTAAATAAATTAAAACATTAGATTTTTAATTTTTTTCTACAACAACAGAACTATTTGTAAGGAAAATAGTTGTTAACCATTTTTCAGAGTAATTAATCTTGTCCTTTCTCAGCACGAAGCAATTCACAATTGTATACATTTCACAATCTGCAGGTTAATAGTTATGAAAAATTTGCATACAAATATTTACAGTACTTTTTTTTTACATTTTCTATCTGTATAGTTGGTAATGCATGCCAAAGCAATCTTCAGATGGCCCCAAAGCATTTCATTTTTGTTTTTAGCATTTTTGGTTACGCTTACTTTGAAATAAAAAGTTTAATGTACACTGGTTGTCATTAACTAAGCAACAGAACACAACACATCATAAGGTATAAAATAACATGAAAAAGAAATTTCCAGATAATTATGGTGCTATGAAAATTAGCATAAGTATAAAATGAATGAATGGTGTCAGTTTGGTATAGGAAATTTACCTTCAGTATTGAGTACGATCTTCCTTAAGAGGCAATACAGCACATACAACAGGTGATGCTGTCAATTGCGAAGGAAATGAAAGCCACTGCTCTTGCAAAGAAGTTGCAAGCATGGCAAGGGTCTGAAGAAGAGGACTGAGAGCAGCTATACATCTTTCTAAAGCATTCCAAACATGCTCAATAGGATTCAGGTCTGGTGATTGAGCTGACCACTCCACATGCTGAACTGTTTGCTGCTGAAGATAATCATCCATGATGCAAACCTTGTGCAATCTAGTGTTATCATCTTGTAGCAGAAAATCATCACCTATTGCCACGGCATACAGGTGCAGATAAGCATCAAGGATGTCATCTGTATAGGCCTCAGCATTCACAGTTCCACATAGAATAACATGGAGATCTGTGCATCCACCCAAAGAGATGCCACCAAAACACAAAAACTGCCTCTTCCGTACGCATCTTTTTCATGAACGTTTGATGGATGATAATGGGTTCCATGTTCTTTCCAAATCAAATAACGCCTAGTATCACTTTGGAGGCTAAACTTAAACTCACTCATAAAGAGAACAGCCATCCAGTGGACATGCTGCCGTGGCCACCTCAAACATTTCTTTCTATGACATGACATGACAGGCATGCACAGGACAAATTCCGACTGCAGTGCCACTAATTTTCATACTGCAGTTTTACCCAGCAACTCTTATTAGACAACATATTCAAATTTTATAATGATTGGCTTATTTTTGAACGGTTATCGCTATTTTTGTGATTTTTCATTAATTTTTGGAAACCAGTGTAAGTATGCAAAAGGTTTTTTTTGCTCCCCTTTACATATAAGAACTGTTTTCTGTATTCTAAAATATTCACTTACATCATTTTAGAAAAAAATATGTACACGATCTTTTTTGACTACATTATTATTAATTTGTAATTTTATTTATAATACTGCTAAATTGATTCACTACACGTCCAATTCAGAATTTTTCTTTTAAGACTACCGGCAGTCTTGAATATGGCAAATCCAAGTGTAACTATCACTGAGTTGTAATTTCTCAACATGAACATCTGTATAGATGGCCAAAACAGTCTGGACCCATCAATCTTAGCAGGGTACTCTAATTATCTAATTCAAAGCTCATTAAAATAATTGCACTGCCTTATACAGATTCTCTTGAACTAAAAATCAATAATTTTCATTTTAAGGACATTTAAGAAGCATCAATGAAAAAAATTAAGGACCTCTCAAGCAAACAGGAGCTGAATAAAGTAAAACAATTATCTACATCCAAACTTCATTTTTATAATTTGCAAGAATAAAATAAATCTGCAAATAGGATGCATTATTATTAAACATAAATATACAACTAAATTATAAAACAAATTCAAAAATAAAATTAACTTCATGAACTTTTTCTAGTAATCAGCACTAAATTATTAAATTTGTTGAAACAAATTTAATTTTACACTCATAATAGTCCCACATATTTCAAACAAGATTAGTAACTTTTTATTTAAGTTTTACTAACAATTAGCTTTACAATGATTCTTTCTCTTGTGCCTCATTTTGTCTTGTACTCACTTAGTCTAGAGGTTTATGCAACTTTATGTCAAGTGCCATATCCACAATAAGGATAAAAGAAAGATATACAGAAGGTACCCATCTTAACACATGGAGATAACTTTCAAGGATGAGCACTTAATTGAAATATATGTAGTTAGATACCCTTAGTCACAATAGATTTACATGGTTATAATTTATTAAAAAAATACACTAAAAAGCACTGAGAAACTTTTACAGCAGTTATAATTTTATGATATTAATGCTACAATGGTATTAGTATAAGGGTTATTCAGAAACTAAGGTCCGATTTGCCGTAGTTCCATCGAAAATCGCACAAACATTGAAACATGCATGCATACTGATTTCCAGCATGCCTTGCTCATCAAACATAATTTGCATTGGTATTGTTGCAATGTGCTGTGTACAGTGTCAGTTTAAAATGTTTCAAACAATTTATCAGCTTGCCAACTGTGAAATATGGTCAGTGATTCAGTTTTTGACAGCAAAGAATGTTTCAGCAATAGAAATTCATCATGAAATACATGGTGTTATGGTGTCAACGTGATGGGTGACAGCTTTCAAAAACAGATGGGAAAATGTTCATGATGAACCCTGAACACGCCAACCATCAGTCATCCAACAAGATTTGGTCAATGTCATATACGAAAAGATTCACAATTTCAACTTCAGGATTGGAATTTCCGAATGCGAGTAGGGCAACTTTGCAAAAAATTGTGTACATATTGGGTTCCCAGGCTGCTTACTGAGAAACACGATACGGAAAGAATGGCTTGCGCTGTTGATTTTTGGACCAATATCATAAGGAGGGTGACAAATTTTTAGAAAGGATTGTCACAGGGCACGAAACGTGGGTTTCTCACATGACCCACGAGTCTGAACATCAGTCAATGGGATACCCTGGCATCATCAGTTAAAGTCAAAGCCAAGCAGCCAATCTCAACGCATAAGGTTATGACAACAGTAGTTTGGGATACACATGGAATCCTGTTAGTCGAGTTTATGCAGCAAGGGACAATAATAAATGCACCTGGTAACTGCGCTACCCCGCGCAGTAAAGAAAAAGCGACGTGGCGCTCTGACGTCAAGAGTTTTGTTGCTGCATGACAAAGACCCCATTCTGCCATTCACACACGAAATCTGCTCAGATCTTTCAGATAAGAACATACTGATTACCCACCATACAGTCCAGACTTGTCGTCAAGTGATTTTCACTTGTTCCACTATCTAAAGCAGTTTCTCATTGGCAAGTGCTTCATTACAGATGACGAGGTGAAAGAAGCAGTTTAAGATTGGTTATCCTCAGTCAGCAAATGTCTATGACTTAGGCACACAAAAGCTTCTAGAATGTTATGACAAACGTTTAAACAAATACAGAAACTATGTAGAAAAATAGAGAAACATAAGAAATTAAATTTGTTTTTGAAAAACAATCTGTGATATTTTCTGTTTCATAAGAAATCAGACCTCACTTTCAGAAAAACGTGCTTGCAACCCATACACTAAAAGCTACAAAATATTTATATTTTGCTGCAACAACAAACAAAATGTACATGCATCTTTTTAATTTGAAGAAGACACCTAATAGGTGGGCCACTTCTGCCTCCTATGAAAGAATGGACAATTACAGCCACACCTTCTCTGGGATTCGAACCCAGGCCCTTTGGTATTGTAGCCGACTCCCTTAACAACTATACTGTCTGCACGGCTCATTCAAAAATATGATTGTTGATAATTACTTTTAAGAATTAAATTAGATTTCTGAAAATTTAATATATTTTATTCAAGCTGTTTCTGAATTTCAAATATATGCTTTATTTATTTTCAAATTTAAGCAAATTAATCTATCCAAACTATGTGCTGCAATTGTTAGGCTGACTTTAGGTGACATAGAAAAATTTATAAACCACAGGTGTGAACTAAAACTGTTTGGGAACCACTAGGGATGAATTTATTCAACATCAAATTATAAATTTAATTTGTTCAGATGACTTGCTATTGCTAATTAATGTTCAACATAAACGTACTTTTCTTATCTTTTCTCTTTCTTCCTCAGGTGATTCAGACAAGTTAGCCATGCTTATTCTTAAGCTCTCCCTAAACATTAATTCTCTGGTTTTCATTTCTGCTCTGATACGCTTAGGAAGTTGTCTTTTTTCAATAGCTTGCCATTTAAGTAATTCTTCTTCTTTACATGCATTCATTCTCTTAACCTGTTCAAGTTCCTAGAAACAAAATATAAAAAACTGATAACATCTACGTACACCAATTTTCTATGTATTACAGCTATAAAAGTTAAATGGAAAGTCTACATGGAAGAGGTAAAATTTTATCACATTTTCTATATTTGCAAAATTTCTATGCACATTCATGGATCATAATCTGTTCACGCTAAACAACTGAATTTACATTGATTTAAAATGAAAAGCTATTATTATGTAAGTTAGTTTATTTATCTATTTTGACTCCTTTATATAAAGAAAGCAACTGGTTCTTCTCATACTTGGAATTACTGCCACAGTACTTTTTTACTATATATATTTTAACAGCTCTTTTCAAGTTTTCTACAAAGCAAATAATTAATCTTTTACTGGTTATAAAAATCCGCATTCATTGATCTATTACATGCAGTTGTAACCAGAAATACCATGTATATTATACCAGGCATATTTTATATACAGATATTTTTTACTAAGGAACTAATGAACTTTTAATAATTTATAATAGTGCTTTCACTTACCATCCTCAATTATTTTCCCTTCTAAACTTAAGGAGCTAACACCAATGCTTTCAATTGACTCAAAATTAGAATCACTGTCATAACCATTGGCCAAACAACGATTATTGTCATAATCGTTACTCTATTACATCAAATTCACTGGTTAATACGATTTTATAAACCTTTTACATTTGTATGGGCATTTCAATAACTAAATTATTAAATGAGAAAAACTATGACAAAAGTAAAAAATATCAAAAATTATATAATACATGCTATGGCCTTTATATTTACTAAAATTCAGCCAGCTAGCCTGTGTTGCTTGCATCACATTAGGCAGAAACCCTTAAGTGCAGCTGAAGTCATTTTTACATTTTCCAATGCATACTTCAACTAAAATTAAAATCATTCATGATCACTACGGCTCGGAGGTCACAAGAAAAAAAAAACTATCCTGATGGTTCCCCAGCAATTGACTTGATAAAATTTCTGAGTACTGATAGTTTGGACCAAGCTCAAATCCCAGTGAATGGGCTGCTGACTGCATAGGCAGCTGTGTGATTTTTCCCATGCATAACATGGATAAGAGCCAATATGCCTTTGAACATCCTCCATGATTCTCTACCGTAGATAGCCCTTTTACAATTTGTCATAATAAAACTAAACCTACTCCTTGATATCTGATTCTACAAGCAAATTCACTGTTTCCATTTCAGACATACTCATGTGATTCAAAATTACATCACACTTACAAACAGAATAGATGATGCTTCTCATTGCACCAGCCATCATTACTTTGTAGTCACCAAATAAAGATGACTGGAGGGGGGACAATGCCAATACTAATAAAAGAGTTTTTATTAAAAAAATATTCACAATTACTTATACTTTCCGAGGACGTTAACATACTTTAAATCCATCTATCCAACTACCATTCTCATAAACAATTGATTTTCTGGAAAATTGTGAACAGCAACCATTCGAAATAGAAATTACAATAAGGACATTTTGTTGAGGTTTAGTTAAATTAATTTTCCTTTTTAATAAGCATAAATTTAAATTCTTGTTTTTAATATTACCGTTGGGTGAAATTTAAATATTTTCAGAATTTTTGATGTGTTTGCATTCCCACAACTTAACTATATTACGACAGCAGAGACCAATGGGAAAGATGAGTTCATTTATCCATAGATTACAGCATATTACTGCTTATTATTTGTAATATACCTTTTCATGACGTACTAGCATTTGATGGCGCTGAAGGAAAAAAATGTCTTTCAGCTGTCGTTTTGATAACTGATGCTTTTCTTGCAAATGCCTCTCTTCTAGTTCCCAGATTGCTGCTTCTCGAGCTACAATATTTAAAAAAAAAATTAAATAATTTTAAAAGGGTAAATAATTTGAAATAAATCAATCTTATAATACTAAATACTGCTTCTAAGTTATACATACTATAAATTTGCATGATCATCAGAATGTTGGCATTAATTACTAAGTACACTAAGTAATGTTGGCAGTAATTACTAGAACTCTAAAGAAAGGTAACATATATCTTCCAATCTTAGGCTCATATAGACTGGGGTTGAGGGATTTCACTTGGAAAATATCATTAAAAAATTTGTGCTCCTGAAAAATAGGAATCTGTGCTTTGATTGCCCTTAAAATAAATTTTATTTTATTAAAAACCTATATCAAGTTCCTTTTTTGCCTAATTTCAAATATGTAACATGCACTGCTCACTAAAATCACTGGTTAATAAAATCAATTGCTTATTCTGTTCATATTTTCAAGAATCAAAACAAGCATATAACTAATCAATGAAAAAACTGTCACTTATCAAATTTATCTTCACTGCTTATAAAACTCAGTTAAAAAAGAGGTCGATTCTCCAGAGCCAGAATACTTTACTGGTACACTTCGGAAAAAAAGGGGGGGCAGTTATATATCTCCCGTTCTACTGAGCCGATTCACAAAATTCAAATTGCGTTTTCCATGTCTCGAAAGTGCGACTTAGGCTAGATATATATATGCCATTCCATGTCTCGTAAGTGCGACTTAGACTAAATATATATATATATATATATATGCCAATATTTTCCATATTTCAATTCTATGTCTGAAATTATGCCTAAATCTTAAATTTTGTAAAATTAGGTGAGAAACTTAGGGAGAAATTCAAAAACTTATCCTGGCATATTTTTTTCAGTTTGCGCCAAGAATAATTCACTTGGCGAACTTCTTAATTTATAGCAACCTATTTTCCTTTCCTCTTTTTCATTGCAGACGAGTGGAAAAAAAGTCATCATTCATACTTATAAATAATTTGAACAAAGTGCGTAAACCACATTTGGCGTTATTATCGCTTATAACAAATATAAATTTTAAAATGCGAAAATATGCAAATTCAGGTATATCTTAGAAACTTTTGAATAAAATACTCGACCTTTTTGCAGGTGTGCCTAGAAATACATCTACTTTAAGATGATGTTAAAAATTTTCTAGGGTATAATAAAATTTTTTTTTTGAAAAATTTATAAAAATATTTTTAAAATAAATCATGAAAAAATGGGCGAATTTTATTTGGAATAAACCTAAATTTCGAAATGTAAAAGGAAGAATCAAATAAGCTTAATAAAAAAGACATATTAACAAATATATACAAAATTCAATTAACACTGCATAGGTAAAATGTTGAGAGCTAATTTTTTAAAAGGTATTTGTGTGATTTTTACAAAACTTGGGAGTTTGGCATAATTTGAGTCGTAAAATCGAAAACATAAATCTAATACATATCCCAAGTCGCGTTTCGAGACATGAAAAACAAAAGTTGAATTTCATCAATCGGGCTAGTAGAACGGGAACTATAGAACTGTCCCCACCTTTTTTTGCACAGTGTACCTATGAAAGCTGTTTTTGGTTCCCCATTTAACTTCATGAGAACTGCTTATTTGTTGTTCAGGTATATAGTGCTTCTATAAAACAGCATGTCGAAAATTTTGGCCAATATGTTTGTTCCACTTCACAGTTCCTGTACCTGTCAGACACTGCTTACAAAGCTCTTTGTCCAGATAAAAGCTGAGAGGGGTAAAATTTACTTACCTTAAATTTAATAAAATCTGTTAGAGATATTATAAATGGACAGTGTTCCTTCTCAAATGCCACTGATAGGAGTTGAAGTGCAATCTTTGCATCCAGTTTTTTTTAAATTTCCATGTTGGAAATATTGAACATACTTCCTGGGAGTTCTGGGAAAACTTCATAGTGCATCATATCATTTGCCTGATACTCAGTTTCCTAACCACTTGCTGGATGGGTATGTTTACCTGACAAGTTACTCAACACGGCAATACCCCTTGCTCTTTTTGCCCATTCTTTTTTACAATAATTAGTTGCATGTGAATTTAACTTTCAAGACCACACAGTTCATTATGATTCATAAAAATTACTAAATATATGTATAAGAACATTTAATTAATTTGTGAAATTTTTATTCATAGTTGGGATATCTGAAGAATCCCCCCCGCCCCGTTTTTTATGCAGTTACTCCTGTCAGCTTCATTTGAAAGTTCCTCAAGCTTCTCACTGTTGAGGAACTTTTGGATCTTTATTTCAACAAGGCATAATCCTCCAGAAATGTGTGTTTAGCCTTCCTGGTTACTAATTGGGTGAGGGAGATAACCTGGCATTCCCCATGGTGTATACCGAATCTGAAGAAAGAATGTAAAAAATAATCACTGGCTGAAATACTAAAGAGAAATGTAACACCTCACACTGTACCTCATTCATCCAGTCTCTTACTGACTCTTCTGATCCATTCTTTGCCATATATTAAGTGGTTCGGGGTTGGTGTACATATAACTTTTGTAAATGGCTCAAGTATACAAAATTCTCTCTTCAAAAAGCAAGCATCCTAATTTAATTGTAAATCTTTAATTGATGTGTGAAAACAACAGACGTGATCTGTTTTATTAGCGTTGCGAGATGTCCAAAAACTTTGAATTGTGCATGGTATGCAAACTTCATATTTATAGCTGGATGTCATCTTTGGGGGGGAAAAAAAGAAAACAAAATCATGGACCTGGTGCTAAAAAACAAGATGCGGCTGTAGTAGTAGATAATACTAAACAAAAGGTGCAATGACAGTTCAAATTATTCAAGAGGAAACCAATGCTGTCCTGAAGCAAAGTCATCCTGAAATGCTTATTATAACCATACTCAACATCAAGTTCTAAAAAGAGCTCATAAAAATTTTTAGCCTCTGCAGCAACTACATTGGCACATATTGATATTCCATTAGAACTTAGGTCTACTTGTGATGAAAAATTTCTAGTAAAGGATTTACCTTTTACACTTTTGTTCATGGAAAAAAGAGAAGAAAGTGAAAGAATTCAGCTTTTTAACCATGCACCAGAAATATCCTTACAGTTTTTCTTGCTCTTGCTGAGCTCACCATTTACCAGTCTGCTCTTGGTCTCACTCTGGCTAGCAATTTTCTTTCTGGCATTCTAACTTTATTATTAAACATTGCCTTCTTTGAACTCATGCCAGATAATATTCAACAGTAAAATCACTTTTTTTTTAACCAGCACATTTTAGAATTCCCAATAGTGAGTTAAGCATTGCCATACATTTTTCTACTTTTTTCACGTCTCAGTTCATCAATGCTCAGTTTTCCTAGCTACATGATTTACATAACGTTTTTGTCTTTTTAACTTCATTACTGAACATCCACTTTCTTAACACTTAAATCACAAAAATTTGAATAGCAAAATCAAAAAAGTTTTTAAAAGCAGCATATGTTTAGGATTTCTGATACAGTGTTAAGTATGACTACTCATTTCTCTTTTCAGTCTCTTTTCTCAGCCCATCATATCCATGTTCAGTTTTCTTAGCATTACATAACTTCTTTTGTCTTTTTATTAATTTTTTCTCCTTTTAGCTTCATTTATTAAACATTACTTTCTTTGTATTTATACCACAAAAAATTCAACAGGAAAATAAAATATTTATGCAAAATACACAGCACACCTTTAGAATTCCCAATACAGTGCTACTATTTTTTTTTTTTAAGTTTTGCAACACTATTTCCTTCAAAATAATATATGGTGATAACATTTGGTGGCAACATCCTTTTATTTTAAAAGTGATATAGACAAAAAGTGACATTTGAGATAAAAAGCACCTCTGGTGCTAAACATTGCACCGTTTAATACTGTACACACTTTATTGGATCACAGGTGGAGCAATTAAAACTGTTCTGAGACTTTTCATTCAAAAGTATACCAACCATGACCGTCAGAACTGGTAAAAATGCAAAAGTGCTGCCTCTTGTTCATACTTTAATGACCAGAAAAACGGAGGAGTGTTATACTCATTTATATCAATATTTGAATGATTTTGCTGCTGAACATGACATAAAATTAAATCTAATTTCATTATTAGTGATTTTGAAGCAGCAGCTATTAATTCTCCTAGTCACGAATTCAGAGATGCCACTCGTAAGACGTTCCTTTCATTTAGGATGTAGTGCATGGCATATATTCTAACATTAACGCCTGCTAAAAGGTATTGCAAAGATTAAACATCAGGGCATGCTAAAAGGTACTGCAAAGATTAAAACTGACACATTCCAGCTCTTGCCTTTTTTCCATCTGGTGATATTCCATGTGCATTTGATGACATAAAGCTTCTCATCCTGACGAAACAAATACAGTAGTATAGTGGTTCAAGGATAATTATGTACGTGATAAAATTAGGTAGAATACAAGAAATGGAAGGATTACTCTAAGCGCTGCTTTATTTCCTCCAAATTTTTGGTCCATATTCGATCAAACAGATCTTGGTATTCCAAGAACACAAAACTGAGTTGAAGCATAGCACAAATGTTTTGAAATGCTTGTATGAAAAGTTCATATTGATGTTTACAAAATAAACTGATGAACTCAGAAAGGAACAATTACATATGAAACATAGGATAGAGGATACCACTTATGTGAGAACTCTTTTGGAAATTCGTAAGGAACACACTGAATGAGAAAAACTTAAGATTCCTTGCATGGGACTGCAAACACTATTGCATAATACAATACTGTGTGTATTAAAAATGAAAAACCTTGGTGGAGATACCTGACACACACACACACACACACAAATAAATAAAAATAAAACTTTTAATTCTATCCAGAATAAACTAAAATTCTGAAAGGTGCCAAGTTTTCAAAAGAGCAGAGGGAAAGGTTACTACTCGCTAGATATACCTATACATTATCGTCAGGAAAATGTACCAGACTCTTCATGAGATGTATCTTAGCATTACTGCATGTTATCAGTATCTGAATGGAAAGGGGACAGTCACTGTAAGTTGAAGACAATGCAGTGAAAGTATTTGTCATTATGATCAAGTGTAAAAGGTCCTGCCAATCACCATCAAAATCACCCAATATCAGGAAATCAAAATAAACACTACACAACTGTAAGATGTGCTGTTTAATTTTTTTTTTTCATAACATCACTTTGAGATTTTGGCCTCCCAATTTCTCTTGCTATAGTCGATAACATTTGGTGTATATCTTTTGCCCAAAACTTCCTATCGTTTGAAGCAGCAATGCCAATAATTGCCATTGACCAATCGGAAACTCCAGTTTTGCTGGACGGCTGAGCTAAATCTTTCAGCATTCTAAAGATTTTGAGCTTAGCGATTCAACGTTTGGATGTTGAGTTAACAAGTTTAATTATTTATTTAGTTATTATTTTTTTTAGTCGAGTATATTTATTGATCGCGTTGTGTTTGCAAGTCAAATTTAAAGGATTCATTGGAGATTTCTCATTCTCTTTGGATTGTCATTCATTGCTCATCTTTGTGCTGCACTACTTGACAATTGGTAAGTTGTTTTCGAACTGTTTTCATGGTTAGGGCAATGTTCTTAGCTGGAAATAGCAGTTAGACATCGTCTTCATCATGGATTGGATAACTGACCGTAAGATTATCGAGAATAAGCTCGCCACTGGCAGTTTCGATGAAATTAGATGCATTTTAACGCATCTGAGTTATGCGAAAAATCAGTTAGATAATGGCACCTTACAGGTCCCCCCCCCCGATATGCAGAATATTCTGCTCAATTTGTTAGCCCGTGTTCCTGCTAAAATTGCAGAATTGGAAGGAATAGGCCACAAATTAAGTAACACATCATCGCTTGAAAATTTAGCTCAATTAGCTGAAGCCGAAAAGCTTCAGCAACACCAACCCAACGATAAGGAAGGGTGGATCAAGCCCAAAAGATATCATAAACGCACACTCAGCGAAAGTAGTTCAACATCAATCACTTCAACAAAAAACAAATTTGGAGCGTTATCTGACGACGAAATAGAAACTAATGCAGATACCATCGTTAGTTCACAGAAAGATGAATTTATAAAACCTAGAAAAACAGCAAACAAAATCCCACCGATAATAGTTTCAGATATCACCAATTGGAAAGCTTTACGCGAAGAACTTAAAACGATCACCACAAAATAAGAAGGAGATTTCAAAAGTAGTGACGTACAAATTAAAGTTAAAACCACTGATGATTACCGTGCAGTCACCAGATTTCTTACGGAAAGAGAATTGCCGTATCACACTTTTCCCCTCCCCAAGGAAAAACCAATGAGAATTGTGATTAAGAAACTCCCAATTTTCTTCAGTCCTGAAGACATTAAAGAGGATTTAATCAACAAAGGAATACCAGTACACACCGTCAAGCAGATAACATGACGTCATGGCGAGGAAGTGAAAAAGCTCCCCTTATTTCTCGCTGAAGTAGAATGCAGTGTTCTGGGTAAACAAATTTTCCAACTAACCCATGTTTTAGATCTCGGCATTGCTGTAGACACTTTCAAGCCCACCCCTGGCCCCAAACAATGTCATGATTTTTTACTCCAGAGCCACAGGGCACTTAAATCCAACGCTATCCGGTAAAACCAGAATAGCCTGCAATTTGCCGTTGTATCCAATTAATGATAACGATACTAAATCTTTCAGTTTTATTCTCATTTGAGAAGCTGAAGAATTTGTTACCGTTTTATTCCTTCTTTTTTTAAACAGGAATAAATCGTAATGCCTTTACCTTCATCTGAAGTAAATTAATATCAAGAAGAATAGGTATTTTTTTTTTAAAACTAGAGAGAAAAGACACAAATCAAGCATGCAACTGTACTGTTTGAATTCTATCTTACATCTTGGCCTTATGCTACAACTTCTCAAGAATTTTTTTAGTTGACTGCTCCAAATACCATTTTTTTAATGCTGAGTTTCTTTTTTAAAATTTTTTAAGAGTTCTATTAAATGAATAACAGTTTATTATGTCCCCGTCATTTTTATTAAAAGACTTTGGTGCCTACTCTGGTGTCGGAGGCATTTCCATACATTACAGATCATATGTAATTAAAATTGTCATTCATTTACAAAAGATATCATTAAAACCTGTAAATTTAACATTCCCAAACAGAACGACAAATAAATACAATAAGAACAAGCTAGTTAGTGGTTGGTTTGTTTCCAAGCTTGTTCTATTGTAGTTTTGTAAATGATGGAAAAAATTAAAGCAAATCTTCAAAATTTAGATCTGAAAAGAATAAGCATTTATGGCATTACTATGAAACTTTTATTAAATACTCTAGAATAATTCTAGCACTTTTTCTAATTTAACCATGGTTACTTTTCAGCATCCAACAGCATTAATCAACATAATGACTCATATTTTATAAACTTACTTTCATGCTTATATTTGAGAAAGTAAATGACCTTCTGATATTATTCTAAATATGGAAAAAGGCCAAAATAACTGAATAGATCATAACGAATTCAAATATTTTTTTAAGGCAAATATAATTTAATTGTTGACTTTAATCACTAGGAGTAGTCAAAAGGCATTAAAAACTGGATAAAAATGAAACTTCAAAGTGGTACAGTTTCTGAATAAAAACTGTAGGATCCTCTTCTTCAACAGCAAAATATTTTTTACTCCTGAAGAAAAGGGACCTATGTACGATAAGCCTCAAAGTCAATAGATTTTTATATTATACTGCACATATCCATAATTGCAATGTGTCTTGCGGTGATTATCAGGTAATTATGCTTTTAATTTTAAATTTATTTCACAACTATTACGGTTTCCTCATCATGAAACCTAAGAGAAATCACAAGTGACCCGTACATCCATTCACAGTAAACAGCACATATTGATTTATTGTTGACACACATTATTTTAAAAATCAGTTCCACTCAAGGAATTATAATACAGTAAAAGTTATTACACAAAATTAAAAACAATAATTTCAGCATTATTTATAAACATTGCTTGGAAACATTGGCGAATAAATAGCTTCATTTTGCTCAATTTTATATTCTACATGAGTGTCTTTCTCTTGCAAATAGGTAAAGAGCAATAACAGATTAATAAAAACACAAATTTCTATAAAACTTTTAAAAGAATAAATTTACTAATAAAAACACTGAAAATTAATACTGCTATGAAAATTTGAAATTAGGGAAAAAACATTAAAAACTTTCGAACTGAATAAACTGATAAAAACACTGAATATGTCATAATGCCGTTTATGTCCAATCTCATTTGAAACAACAGCAAGTAAATTAATATCTAAGAAGTTTCTCCCTCAAGTGCTTTTTTCTACACTTGAGTTCATGTTGGTATAGCAAAAGATATATCCTCTCCTAGACATGAAAGTTACAGATACAGCTAACCTTCAGCATGATACACAAATTTAAATTAGTACATTACTCTAATTAAACTGCTACATTTAAACATCTTACACAAACAATGACATTAAAAATTTGAACAAAACATATTTGCTGCGTACTGTTAACTGCATACTATTGTAGACCTGCAATAAACCAAATCAGGTGAAACCTAATAATACCAAAAATCCGCCGACCTGAAATCCGCACTGCCTCTCAAAATATAAGCTTGTAGGTTCCAGAAACCACAGAATGGAGAATGAAATACCAAAGAAAAAATATTTATCCAATAATGATGTCATTATTACCTAATAATAATGATTCTGTGTTAGTGGCAGAAAAAAGATCTTAGCCCAGAAGAGGTTTTCAGTGTGGATGATGTGTTCAGATGAGCCAACACTGGCATATGAGATAACTGATGATGAAATCATTGGCTCTGTTTTGAACTCACCACAGCAAGAAAACGATTCCGAAACCGACACAGATAAAGAATTTGATAGGAGTGAGAAAATATCTTTTAATGAGGGTATGGAACACGGTGAAAAATACCTAAAATTAAAACAGAGCTGTGTCACAGAGCAAGAGATTATGAACCTGTAGAATTTTTTTAAAAAAAAACTTACCCTGGAGCACTTAGTTTTAAAATAACCTTTCAGAAAAATGTTTGAAACAAGTGAAAAAAATGAAATATTTTATGCTTTA
>KK112649.1:177177-212632 GCA_000611955.2 Stegodyphus mimosarum
CATACAGACATCACCACCAAGAGTGCAGCCCAAGGTGCATCACAGAAGGTGAATATATTACACCTGTGAGAATGGGAATTTCCCTCCCAACTATGAGGTAGAAGACTGTTTCTCTACCACCAAGCCTCTCAAGAGGTCTTTTAGGTTGCCAACATTTTAAGTGTCCTCATGCAGCTAGGTACCCTTTACCCTTATAAACATTCAAGTCTTCTCTGGAATTTGAACACACTGTAAACGATATAGCAGTCACTGTGCTGATTAGAGTAGCACTGCTTCTTGACACCACCATTCTCTATAAAACATGCAGATGAAGTGCAACATTCAACATATTGCTCCTGCAGATGAACACAGCAAAGCTGTCTGAATATTTTCTGCCCCTGATGCTACACAGATGAAACTGCCTTAACACCTTTCCACATAATCTGACATCTAGAAGCATTCATGATCCTGAAACAGTTCTGATTTGTAAAGGTCATCTTACTTAAGTGGTGATGCGCCATACCATTCCAAACAGTAACGATGATAGGTGGCCATCAATGGGATGCAGCAGTCAAGACACTAGGGATATAGAACATTTTTACATAGGTATCTGGCTTCAGTAAACCATGATATTTGATATCTATTGACATATACAACTGCTTAACAGTATGCGAGATCGCTGGTATCAGTCTCTTTTGACCTGCAAAAGCATATACTGGTCATCCATTGACATTGCCTTTTTTTTCGCTGACCATCAACAATCCATTTGAACCAGTACCAGTCTTCTGGAAGGATCTGACTTGTGAAAAAACACTATAGTTGATACCACCTTGGACTACACTTGTCATGCTATGTCTCCCTCAAGGTTATTGATCTCTCTTAAATATGCGAAGTTGCCTAGCAGGTTTCTTTTAGTTATGTTACATGTAGAACTCACTTCTAACCAGCATCTTTAATAAATTTCTTCATCACCACTTTGTTTCTAACAGTGCATGCCCTCCGCTTTACGTGCTTTCACTTGACCAATGATGTCTTTTGCAATAGCATACGAATCAACTTCCTATCAAACTGGATGTTTCATAGTGCCCTGACAGACAATTTCATGGCTATCTGCTTCGAAATTAAGCTAGTGTTTATGTTTCACAAGCAAGTGTACCCTGAGACAACAGTTGGTGGCTTATCATAGAAATAGCTGAAGTTAAGAATCTTGGCTTCAAAAATGTGCACTAAATTTCACCCCACTTCAGTATGTTTTCAGAATTACTAATGACTAAAGTAATTAAAAGCAAAAATTATTTTTACATTTTAGCATGTATGTTGATTTACTTTACTTTGTTTCAAGAAACTTAAATAAAATTAATTTGTTCAGCAATTCATTTTGCATCTGAAAATACATCAAAATTGTAGTATTATATAAATGAAAAAGTTTTCAGATTGAATGTTTTGTTCTCTAACAGATTGTGGTTACTGTACCAGCCACTAGAGTACTGTTCCTCAAGTACAATGGGTTAGCATGGGAAAATGTAGCATCCTAGTATTTACACAGAGGTTAAATGTACTATTAACCAATGTCACAATAGCAGATATCCATCAACAATGCACTTGCATCAAATTTGAAGACCATTTTAGCGGGAGAAACTATTGGTCATTTCCAAACTTTTGAAAGGTTTCTCTGTTTAAGGAAGGTGGACTGATCAGATGACTATGATCACTCTAGTCAACCAATATAAAAAATGATGGAGACAGTGCATCAGCTTTATCAAGAGAACACTCATTATATGTACTATTGATGAAGCAAGCATGTGCAATCTAAGGGATTATGTGAGAATCTCGAGACAGAAGAAGCTGGCTCAATATTTTGATAGAAGATTTAATGCCTCTGGAAGAGTGTCAGGTATAATGATCCAACTAGTAGCAGAATAATACAGTTTCTTCTTCACAATGCATTACCTCATACTATCTCCCAACACAATAGTTTTTAGCCTATAATAGCAGCACCCTAGTATCACATCCTCTAGCTTCACACTCATTGAATTCTTGTTTCCATAACTAAAAATTAAGCTGAAGGGGGGTAAGGATTTGAAACAATGGAGACAGAGATCACTAATAACAAGCCCCTCCACACTTGAAGTTATTACCCAGGAAACCTTTAGACCAGATCTCATATTTTATGCAATATATCCAATAATCTGCTACTTTAAATGTACCTGAATTTTTTTCTTTTTTCTCTGTATAAATTAAAAATATCACACAATTAAAGGTTCACAGAATTCACAGAAAATGCAAAATAAGATTGATCTGTACCTATTTCTTTTATATTTGAGAATATACTTCTCTATGCTGCATATTATTATATACAAACTACAAAATTCATGAAAGCAGTTAAAGTCTTAGAGTTCTTAAATTTAAAAGATCAGTTTTTGAACATCACATCCACTTTCTATAAACACACACTACTGATAAATACAGAAAAATCATTACAGAATTAGTCATATGCAATAAATAAATCAAAACTAAATAATAATTTGTAAATCCCTGAATACATACCCCTAAGAAGCTGTTGTTTTTGTTGCAAAAACTGACGTTCTAACAGAGCAATTTTAGCAGCATAACTATCACTCAGTCTCTTCATAGAAAGTTCATGGTTTACATTTAACTTCTTCAGAAAAGCTAATTCCTATAAAAATAACATATGAATGTATCACTCTGTAGAACATATGAATTAACTTTAATACATTTACCTTCATGTATACATTTACTAACTATTGGGTTGATGGGAAAGTTCTGTCGTATTTTAAAGAAAATATTTAAATTTATTTATAAAAATATGTGTTTAATATTAATCAATTATATATGCTCCGTTATTTGTTACAACCTGTTGCCATCTTTCAGGTAACCTGTGAATTCCTGTTTTGTAGAAGTTCTCATCCTTGGAGTTAAAATAGTCAGCAACTGCATTAGAAACACTTTCAAAAGACTTGAATTTTTTTCCCGTTAGATAATTTTGCAGAGATCTGAACAGGTAATAATCAGATAGTGCAATGTCAGGTGAATACAGTGGGTGACTAAGGACTTCCCATCCTAACGCATTCAGTTTTTGTTGTGTCACCATTGCAGTATGTGGGCGAGCGTTATCATGGTGGAACACTATTCCTTGTCTGGAAGCTAATGCTGGCCTTTTTTCTTTGATAGCTGCATTCAATTTATCCAGCTGATTGCATTACAGATCCACGTTGATGGTTTTTCCCTGTTTTAGGAACTTGTAGTACACTGGACCTTTCCTGTCCCACCACAAACAAAGCAGTACTTTTCGTTGATGGATACAAGGTTTTGGAACTGTTGCTGATGATGTTCCTGGTTTGCAGTAAGATTTTTTTCTCTTAATATTCTCGTAAAGAATCCACTTTTCATCTCCAGTAACCAGCCTGTCCAAAAACGGCTCCACATTGTGTCTAATCAGATGTGATGAACACATTCTTACATGATGAGACAAATTCTTTTCCGTTAGTTCATGTGGAACCCAAATACTTTGCTTTAACACAAACCCAAGATATTTAATGTGATCTCCAACAGTTGTATGATGAATACCAAACTTTTCTGCAATTTCTCGACTTGTTAAATGTGGATTATTTTCCAACATGGATGGCAAAATATCATTATCAATCTTGGATGGTCGTCCATTTCAATCACTTTCTTTGAGGCTCAGATCCCCGGAATGAAATCTGCTAAACCGTCTTTGACAAGTACGAACATTTACAATATCTTTTCCAAATCCGCACATAAATTTTTACATGCGATCGATGCGTTGCTTCCTTTTTGGAATACATATAAAATGCAGTGTCATAAATACACTTTATCTACTGACATCTTTTTCACTTTAAATATCACAAGTAAATGATGAACGGTAAAAAAGAGCACCTTTTATATTATACAGCAGCTAAAAAAAAAAAAAAAATCCCATTGACTCACTAGCCAGTTTTTTTTTTATTTACAAGAAAAATCACCTGCCTATTTAAAATACAACAGAACTTTCCCTCCAACCCAATAAAAACAACAAAAATGAATTCAATAATTAATAATACATAGTGTGCTTTTTAAGTAAGGGCCGTTTTGTTGTATACACAAATAGGTGGCATGCGTGCCACAATGAGGACTTGACATGTCCAGGCATTCCTTGGAAACACCTGTGTTCAATTGTAGCTGCATAGATAAGCTGTACAGTCTGTTTTGTGTCTTTAAAATGTTCAAGATTATCAAATCACCTGGCACATGTGAGGTACGGTCAGTGATATGTTTCTTGTCAGCAAGTAACCTGTCTGCTGCAGAATTCAGTGGCAGATTTGTGAAGTTTCCGGAGCTACTGCCATGAGCGAAGCAAAGTGAGTCACAGGCTTCAAAGCTAGCCACGACAATGTCCATGATAAGTCCCACTCCGGTCGCCCATCTGTGATCATAAACGATATGGTGGCTTCAGTTGAAATGAAAATTCTTGAGAACAGACGCTTCACCATAAGCACTCTTTCAAACGAATTTCCTGAACTGTCTAAGTCAGTGCTGTACAATATTGTTTCTGAAAGGTTTTAAGAAAATGTGCTCCCGTTGGGTCCCTAAACTCTTAATGGAGGACAAAAAAAAAAGAAAGAAAGATTTGAGTGTTCGCTGAATTTCTTTAATCGTTATAATGACGAAGGTGATGGCATGTTGAGCTGGATTGTAATGGGAGATGAAATGGGGTTTTCACATGTCACGCCTGAATGGAAAAGACAGAGCGTGGAGTGGAGACACACACAATCTCTTGTAAGGGTCAAGGCCAAACAGACTCTGCCCCAGCAAAAGGTTATGGCACCCGTGTTTTGGGATAGGCACAGTGTTGTTGGTCGACTTCATGCAATGCAGAACCACTATAAATGGGGTAGACTACTGCCAAACCCTGCGAAGGCTACGCAAAGCGCTTCAAAACAAAAGGTGCAATATGTTGACAGAGGGAATTTTGCTACTCCATGACAATGCAAATCCTCACACCGCAGCTCAAACCCGAGCTTTATTGGACATTTTTGGCTGGGAAGTTTTGGATCCCCCCTACAGCCCAGATCTTAAGCCAAGTGATTTTCATCTTTTCCGCTATCTAAAACATCATCTCAGCGGCAATCACTACAACGATGATGAAGACATGAACACGGCTGTGAGCTCTTGGTTATCAGAGTGGGCGGCAAGTTTCTGTGATAAGGGTATTAAAAATCTACTTCTAAGGTATAATACGTGTTTAAACAAACTTCGCAACTATGTTGAAAAATAAAGGTATGTAAAATCTGAAAATAAATTTGGTTTTTGAAAATTTTGTTTTGCTTGGTTTTTATTTTCAAATGGCCCTTACTTAAAAAACATCCCTCGTATTCAATGTTTTCCAAACATCTTTGTATTGTTGTGAATTTTGTAAACAGAGAGATGATTTACTGCAATTATATGTAAAATTGTTGTATTTTTCGGTGTAATGTAACATGAAAACTCTCAAGAGAGGAGCTATGCTGGAAAAGTAAGAATACAGGAGCAAGTCCGTTTAAAATTGAGTAAATGGGTTATCTAACTTGCCGAGATATGGTGAGAAAGAAACTCCTGTTAATTAGCTTGAAACTGAATTCTTCAAAAACGGGGAGTTCACAATAAAGACATTACAAACAGATAATGATGATTTAAACAATAATATTGAATTCAGATTCACAAACCTTTAAAATAACGGAAAGAGATATGAAAGTATTAATTTATATAGGTGGATATGTGGCTCAAAAAGTTTCTAATAAAACAAATTCTTTAATATGCAAAAATATTCTACATTCAGATAAGGTTTTAGAAAGTGAAAATGATCTTTCGGATTATTTGGAGTGCATTGACAGGGGGGGGGGGGTTATTGTGGCCTACTGAATTTGTGCTATATATTATTGCAGTTATATTTTAGATATTTCAGGGACTTTTTTCCGAACATTATGAAACTAACTTTTTATGTGCTAATAACCAAAAACTTTCACTGATACATCTTTCTGGAGAAAAACTAGATCTCATGAACATTGGACCTCTACAGCTAATATGCTCATGTAAAATGGAAATTTGTAAATTACGACGGTTATGTTTATCTTCACTTTTAAACATTTTATTGAATAATTATACTAAAGTTCGTAATGATAGTTCTGAAAAACAAGCAAAATGCCAGAATAGGAAATATCAATCCTTATTAATACAGTAATCTGGAGATTCTTGCTGAACATGTTTTGGTAAGTATACATTAATAAGGTTGTACAGACATCAGGTAATTTTTTCGAAAGCAAGAGTGATGAAAAATGATCAGTGCTCTCGCCAAGACTTGAACCCCGGGTTTTTTTAATACACATCGAGTATGCTTCCAATTACACCATAAAGACAGGCCAAGAAGGCAGAAGAAATATCTTATAAGGTTAATACTATAGTTACGTTTTTTCAAAGCCTGTTACAACAAAAATATTAATTATGTTAGGCATATTATTATTCCTTTATATTAACCTCAGTTAAATGTAATTTCTGAAATTAATGAAACAAATGTTTGGCTATGAAAATGAGCATTTCTTAATTACTGTAAATTTTTACATTGAACATCTTTCTATATGTGTCTATGAATAACAAATGCAAAAAAAATCAATATGTTTTGAATATTTATATAAGTAAATAAGCTTTAAATTTTTATATTTAGTGAAAATTATTCAACGACAAATAACTGGAAAGTGTTTTTATTTTGATATGCGGTATGAAGTAATAAGTATATCAGATTTTAATTTGTTTAATAATAAATGTGTATTTACTATTCTGGAAAGAATTATGCATATATATGTGTGTGTTTCTGCATGCATTTGTGAATGACAAAATTTGAAGAAATTCGAAAAATATGTATTGTATAATATGAAGTTACATCTAAAATAATGGCCTGAAATTTTTCATTCATGAGTGAAAATCTACATGTAAATCAAATAATGAAGAAATAAAATGCATTTATACTGCTATGCTCCCAGATTCATTAAAAAGTAACAAATTTTTATCTTAAAATTACCTGATATAAACAATTATATGTAAATAATGAGAAAACCTATCTGAGAAGCATAACTTTCTGTTGGATGTCAATCTAAAAATGAAATAAAAATTTTTGAAGCTTTCGAATTTCTGGGTAATGTTTTTTATATGAGAGAGCAAAAAAACTTAAGTTTCTTGTATTGCTTGGAAATAAGTGAAAATATTTAGTTATGATTTAATTTTGAATGCCAGTCACACCGTGGTTAAAAATGTGGTATCATATTCATTTTAACTAGTGTAGAACAATTTAATTTTGCAGTATTTAATGCTATTAAACTGCACATAATGTTATGTAACAGAAACATAGTATTGTAAAGAATGTTACTGATTAGCAAGCAAAAATTAATATTATTTGAAAACTCCTCCCGGATGCACCCCCTGTCATCTAAGGGTAAAAGATTAGCACTCAGTTCTTCAGTATTTTTTGTTAATAATGCTTATAGGAAGAGAAAACATATTGTTTCTCATATACTACTGGGGGAAAAAAAAAAAGCATGCTGACCCAAGATCATCTTGGCTGACCGGCCTTGGCTGTGATGTCATCAAACGTTAGCTTCAGCCTTCTCCCATCAAGATGGCCTTGACTGGGCACTCTCTGAAGGTAAGAGAGTGTAACCGGCCCCAGTACATCAGCCATGTATAATTTGAGACATCATAGTGCCCTGAATATGAACTAGAGGTAACTTGAAATTGTATGTAGTTGCACCCCAAACCATGGTGCCACGTTTTCGTTTGGTAGGGCTTCCACAATTGCCACTGAATTAGACCTGTCTCCACATCGACGCCACACTCATACATGGCAACTATCATTGGAGAAACAGAAGCGTGACTCATCTGAAAGCATGCCCCTGTGTCATTTTGTCATCCACATCGCTCGAGCCCAAAACCATTGCAGACAATAGCATCTATGATATGGGGTCAATGGCAGTTTTCTTAACGGACACCACAAGTGCAGGCCACAAGCCACCAATATGGTTATGGTTGATATGGGAACATTCAGGATGTTTTAAACATGCTACAGAATGGAGGTAGAAGTGGCTTGGGGGTATGCCACCGCTGGCCGGAAGATGCATCGATCTAGGTATGCTGACGTCATTCTGGCTGCACCGTCACCCCTCAAACTTGCCGCATTTCCTTGTTCCAACCATCTTCGACACAGCCAAGCACCGACGACGCATCCAGGTGTGTGTGTTAACTGAGATTTGCCGTATGAACCAACCTGTCCTTCTCAGTCCAACCACTATGCCCCTCATAAAATCGTCTGTCAGCTGGAACTGCCTCTGTTGACCACAGCCTGGCATTCTTTGCTATTACATGCATGCATCCTCTGAGACAAGAATACATTTTCTATGATGATTTCCCTAGCAGAAATAATGGCATTAAAATTTAACATTCTGCAGGTTCCTTCCCTTCTATCATCTTCAACATTTACTGGAGAGCTCTGGATTTAATATCATTCGCATGACTCGGTGATGTACGTCTGCCCTGAAATTTGCATAATTTTCCAGCCATTCTTTCTTGATGTTGCATTTTCAATGTTGGATAGTGTATTTAATAGAGCTAATGCAATTCATTCTTATTTGGTTTGATTTATTTTATTACGGCAAAGCACACAATGGATATCATCCAAGGAGAGGGTTTCCTTCATGGATAAATTTTTATGGAAAATTCGCTCATCTGCTGAACGGGATTTGAACCCAGATTGAACTACCAGTATTCAATGACTTTGGATCTCTTCTGATTTACCAGCAAAGCTGAACATACTTAAATGGCATTTGTTCTCAAAAGATGCAAAATGACATTTATTTTAATGTTTAGAAATGTTAGGTAAAAATTCAGTGGAAAATACCATAAACATTTTTAGAGGAGTAGCCTTATTAGCACTAATCCTTTAACAAAGCATTATAAAATTTTATCCCTGACACAAATAAACAAAATAACTAAATTTGAAGCAAAAGTACTTTGTCCATGTGAGTATATGCAACAACAATGATAAATAATCATAAAATACCTTGCTAAATAAATTGCAAAAATATATGCCTGGTTCTAAATTTCAAAAGCCAGCACACCAATTGTCTAGCCTCACTCTCTCTGTAAATCTTCCCACTGTAAATACTAATCTCAGACTTTCTGAGATCAGATGAAAGTATTAAAGGCTAACTTCAACTTTTCAGAAACATCTAAACCTTCAGCTCCTTGAAAAAGCTTTTAAATTCAGGAAAATTTCAAAAACACAGAAAGATACAATTCACCCCTTAATTACTCATAACATTAATTTTAATAACAAATCATTCATTTCAAATCTAAACCAAAAAGAAAGGAAGATTGTGACTGAAATTCCCTGAAATCCAAAGATTATTACTTCCAAAGCTGATCAGGATGGACACATCCTTCTTATAAACAAACACATATACACTGATGGAGTAATGAAACTAATAAATGAAGGCTCATACTGCTCGATCCCTAAACATCCAATTTCTGACCCCACAAAACTTAAGCAGCTGTTAAATCTTTTCATATAATCCCAACTCAGCTTAAAAAATCACTCATTCCACTTACAGCTAACTGCACTAGGTTTTATGCTCTCCTTTAAGTTCATAAAACTGTAACTCCTTTTTGACCTACAGTTTCCAACTTTGGAACATCATATAATTAGGTCAAGCATTTAATTCATACATATTTCCCTTTACATTCTAACAATATTTATACCTTAAAAAATTCTCTTGAAGTCATAAAAAAACTCAAATACATTTCTCCCCAGAGCTCAGTTATTGTTTCTTTCCATGTTAAATCACTGTTTACAAGCATTCCAGTTGAGGGAACACTAAACTGTGTTGAAATCAGACTTCGAAAATTCCATTCCACACATACTAAAGTTCAGAAGCTAATTTCTCTCACTAAAGTTTCTTTGAATCAAAGCCACTTAATTCCCTAAAATAATATTACAGCATAAAGTCTGAGATCCGGACATCCAATATCTGGAATCATCTAAAATCCAGACCTCAAAGCCATCAACAACCTTTCCTTTTTTTTAATGCTTTAACGCATGCACGTTTAATTTTCCCCGCTCCTTAATAAAATACCTGTGCAGAGTCCCAATTCTTAATTTCAATTCAATTTCACTTCGGCAGCAAATAAAATACCTCCGGATTGAAGAAAATAATCATTTTAGCATAAATTTGTGTGATCAATAATTTGGCTTCCTTGGCATACATCTGAAATCAAAACATCGATTTTACAATTGCTAATATTTTATATCCCTGACGAATCAGTATTTATTATATTTTGCTTTCATCACTGCATGTTTATCAACACATGACAACTTGAGTAATGACTCATGCAGCGATGCCTAAACAATTTTTTTATATTAGTAATTGAATAACAAAGTGCATGGTAACCTTTCATGTTGACAGTGTGCTTGACGATGATTACACATTTAATTACAATGCTAAGAAATGTTGATGAGGAAAAATTTGACAAAAATTTCTTTTCATATCCTAAAAATAGATTTTGTTAACACAACTCATAGGCCAAAAGATTACATTTAGTGCTATTTGAATTCCGAATAACTGATTTAATATTTACATAACCCAGAAACTGTGCCACAGCTTGTATGGCCGCATTGGGCGGCAGAATTTAGGGAAGACTTTTTTTTTTTTTTTAATTTAGAGAAGCACCGAGCAACAAAATTAAGGAAGGACAAAATTTTTAGAATTTAGGAAAAGCACTGATACACAAAATTCAGGAGGGGCAAAACTTTATAACTTAGGGAGGCATTTAGTAGCAGAATTTAGGACCCGCAGAGATTGCATCACGAGGTAAGATATCTAGCACCAGCCAAAAGAAACATTAGTATAATAAATAACTAAAATAATACAATTTAGGCTTAATTGTCTCAGTGCGCGATAGAAGCAAGACAAAATTCAGTAGAACAACTTGTCTTTCGTTGACAATTCCATGATAAAGGCAATAATGTTTAGTGGAAGCTGTTAAGCTTGGCTAAGATTATATATTTTACTGATTCCAACGAATTTCATTTAATACAGCTGATAGCGCTGCTCCTTAACTTCCTGATTTGATCCAGCTTATTACTTTTTGCAGCCTGTTTTTACAGCAATTTTATGAAAATTAAAGTTTGAACATCCAATTATGTCAAAGAGTTTCTAATTCTAGAACTGAAACAGGATCTAAAAAGCGAAAGCATGTCTTGATGTAAATTAAACAAAAAGTGGCACTGCTACAAAAAATAGATAAAGGTATATAAGTCTCAAAATTACGCAAGGAGTATGGCATTGGAGAGTCAATGTTGACGGGGAAATAATCTGACATAAGAAAATGTATATGATATAAGAAATCAGAAAAAGGAACTTTTTGAATATTTTGTGGATTCCAATACCACACTTGCAATGAATAACAGAAAAATTATTCCTTATGCTAGGAGTGATGATCATGACAAAGTGATGATTGAATGGGTACGACAGCATCGTAGTGGGGACATGCCATTGATGGGTCAAATGCAGCTAAAATATTTCATGAAGAAATGAAATTAAAAACTGAGTACACATATTTGACAGGTTGGTTAAGCAAATTTAAAAATTTAAGGTGAAAGAGCTACAGTTGATACTGAAGCTGCTGAACTATTTGCAGATGAATTCATTTAACTCATTAATAGTGAAAAGTTATCTCCAGAACAAATTTATAATGCTGATGAAACTCTCCTTTTCTAGCAATATGTACCGTGAAATACCTTGGCAACCCCTACAGAAAAGGCTCCAACTAGTGTCAAAGATTCCAAAGCGAGGCTAACAATTTTAGCATCGCAAATCCTGTAGGAACGCACAAGTATAAACATTATATAATTGCAAAAAATACACCACCTCGAGCATTTAAAGGAGTAAAGATTGACCCTCTTATACATCGTGCAAACAAAAGAACATGGATGATTGATTTGAAAATCATTTCATACCCTGGGTTCGACATTATATGAATTCAGTTGGTTTACCTGATGACACAAAAATTGTTCTGATTGTAAATAACTGTTTGGCTTATACGTCACTTAAAGTTTTACTGAAAAGGCTAAATGTATCCGTATTATTCTTTCCTCCCAATTCTACGTCCATCATTCAGCCTATGGATATCAGAATAATGTGCCCTCTGAAATGCAAGTATAAAGCAGCATTTTTAAAATACATGTTAAATTTCTTGAATAATGCCAAAACTATTGAAGAATTTTTAAATATTTTAGCATAAAATTTGCTGTGTGGTGCATCGCAAGATCATAGGAGGATGTGACTCCAGATGCTTTAAAAAACGCCTGGCATAATTTATGGACAGCTACCATATTTCATGGTAAGGATGATGAAGACGATACCACGAATTTGGTTTTCGGATATCGCAAACCAAAGACAAAATTTTCAAATTAATAGATTTTGTAAAAAAATGTGGCGAAGCAATAATAAATGAAGATGATATTACAGAAGTTTTTCATTGTGATGATAATGCCCCAATCATCAATGAATTAAAACAGATGGCAAAATCTGTAGTAGGGTTTTAGATCCAGAAAATACCACTACCGATAGTGAAGAAAGTGACAGAGGTTATTGAAAAAGAAAAAAATTAGATTGACATGTTAATCCGAATTCTCAACACAGCAATTACAGGACTTGAATAATGGAAATTTATGGCTAAACAAGAAATTATGTCTGTCTACATAATTAAAGCGAAAGTATTAGCATAAAAAAGAAGCAACTTACACTGAAAGAAATGTTTAATAACAAAGAAATATTAAGTTTTCTTTGAAAATTTCGATCCCTTTAGGTCATAAATGCTTCATTATTTCATAAACCCCGATTTCATATTTTTAATTTTTTAATTTCTACGTGCCGTCTTACTAGATTTAAACTGATGATCTAATATTCGGGAAAATCCACAATCCGGAATCACTGAAGTTCCGATGAGTCCAGACCTCGGACTTTGGACTGTATCATCATATTGAAAGTATAGCTATGGGTAATCCCCTCAGTCTGTTACTTGGCTGATGTTTAAATGCACTACTTTGAAACCAAATTAGTTCAAAAACTCAATCTTTTTGTCTCTGAATTCACTAAGTAGATGCTACTTTTTTGCTTTTTAATGGTAATAAAGACAGTTCAACCCAGATTTTAGTTGGTATAAACTCAACTGATCCAGCCATCCAGTTCATTTTCACAACTGACAATTCTCTTCCTTTCCATAATGAAGCGGATTTCAGCATTACAGTATACAGTAAACTTTTTTCTATTTCTCTGCCTTCCCATGCTAACTCATGTCACCAAAAGCTGAGCAAAAAATGGCTTCCTCTTCTTATGTATACCACACTCTGAAAGTTTGCTGCTCAGAATCTTTGCTAATGAAATTAGTTATGAATGAATGAACTTAGTCATTTGAAATCATTTGCCACTGACAGAGGGGTACTTCAAAAAATTTTCATCTTACCATCAAAGAAGATATTCGGCTCTCAGAAATAATACTAATAACATTGTTGTCATTCCATTTCATCCTTCTGTCTATCAATACAGTGCAAAGTCTGAGATCCGGACACGTCGAGACCTCGGCGACTCCGGTTTGGGAATTTTTCTGAACATTAGATCATCAATTTAAATCTAGTAAGATGGCATGCAGAAATTATACAATTAAAAATATGAAATTGTGATTTATGAAATAAAGAAGCATTTATGATCTAAAGGATATCAAAATTTACAAAAAAAAGCTTAAAATTTATTTCTATACTTTATTAAACATTTCTTTCAATGTAAGTTGTCTAAATTGCTTTGTTTTTTGTGCTAATACTTTCTCTTTAATTCTATAAATAGACAAAATTTCTTGTTCAAAGTTCCTGAAATTTTTAATTGCCTGGCGATTTTTAAATTTGGTTAGCCAACCTGTCCAATATGTGCACTCAGTTTTTAAGTTAATTTCTTCATGAAATATTTTGGCTTCAGCCATTAGCATTGGACCCGTCAATGGCACGCCCTAGCTGTGACGATGTGTGACCTATTCAATTATCACTTTGTCATGATCGTCACTTTTAGCATAACGAACAAATTTTTCTGTTATTCATTGCAAGTGGGGTGTCGGAAACCACGAGAAATTTAAAAAAAAAGTTCCTTTTTTCTTTTCTTCGTCATACACAGTTGACCTACCAATGTCAAAATTCTCAATTTTGAGACGGATATGCGTTTATCCACTTTTTGCAGCAATTTCACTTTTTGTTTAATGGACATCGAAACATGCATCAGCTTTGTAGATTCTTTTGCAGCTCCAGAATTAGAAACTCTTTTTGACATAATCAAAAGTTCAAGCTCTAATTTTTATAAAATTGCTGTAATAATAACAGTCTGCAAAAAATAATAAGCTGGATCAAATTAGAAGATTAAGCAATAGCGCAGTCTGCTACATTAACTGAAATTCCTTAGAATCAGTGAAGATAATTTTAGCCTAGCTTAGTAGCGTCCGCTATACACTATTGGCCCGGTGTGATCGTACGAGCTCCGCCGCCGGTTCTGGGTTTATGTCAATAACATATCAGATATTCTTAACTAAAATAGCACTAAATATAATCTTTTGGCCTATGAGTTTCATTAACAAAATCTATTTTTAGCGTATATGAAACGAACTTTTTCTTAATTTTCCCTCATCAACATTTCTTAGCTCATTTAACTTAAATCTGTAATCACCGCCACTCAGCATAAAAGGTTGCTATACTCTTGTTATTCAGTTACTAATAAAAAAAATGTTTAGACATTGCTGCATGAGTCATTAGTCAAGTTGTCGTGTATTGATAAACATGCGGTGATGAAAGTGTTACGTGCGTACGGGTTCGTTATATATTGAATGCACAAGTCGTTAAAAAGTTTACAAAAATTTATTCTTTCCACAAGAAATAAATTAAAATGCTGAAATATTTCTTCAGAGATCTTCGCACAATATCTCAAACGTTTATCAAAAACTCAGTTCAAAACAGATAAAATTATTCTATCTCACAGCGAAATCGCTACAATCAATAACAGCATTAAGTAAACAAACAGCAGTTCGCTTTTTACAGATACAACTACATAACAGCAACAACAATAACAACTAACTGAGATGAGGTGTTTCACCTCGGCTTATATAAGCTTTCTAATTATCAGTAGAACAAACACGATTTTTCTGGATGGCAACAGTAATTACGAGATATTTGTTTATTAATCATTAAATGCGCGCTCTTTTATTTTTATTGCTATTTTTTTCGACGTAGCTTTCTCTTCAAAAATCGTCTGCGTTGTTAAGGCAACATGAAGCAAATCTAACTACAATTCTAAACAAATAGCCAAATAAATGTGAAATTCGTAACATTGCCCCCTTCCCAAGGACTGCACGTCCCGGGCAGTACAATCCCTGGACAGGAAGCCAAACTTACAGCTAAAGCATCAGTGCTATAATAAACATTACTTTATAATAACAAAATAAACAATAATTAAAATAAGTGACTTTCAGCAAATTAAATTCTATCCAACGCGAAATACAATTCAAATACTAAGTACAAATACTATCAAATACAAATGCTATTAAACACAAATACTTATCAAATACTACTACTTAACAAATACAAATCAAATACTAAATACAAATAGGACCATGGTCTTATACTATGTACATTATTATTTACAACTATATACACTACGTACTATGGCCATAGTAATGAACTAACCTGTCGTAATGAACGACTTTAGGTTTAGAGTTCGATGACTTACGGATCCGAACCACGAAGTCGTTCAGCCTGTTTAGGACTGTGTAAGGACCATCCCAAGGTGATTGTAGTTTCGGAGAAAGTCCTTTTCGACGAGTCGGATTCCATAACCACACCTTGTCTCCTTCGTTGAAACGATGTCCAGTAGCTCTCGTGTCGTAGCGGGTCTTCATCTTCTCCGTCGCCAAGTTGACTCGCTCTCGTGCAAAGTTGTGCATCACTTCAAACCGGGCCTGGAGGTCTTGAATGTATTCCTCAGGCGATGAAGGCGCATCCGGAGGGCGACCAAACAAAAGATCACATAGCAGACGAAGGTCACGACCGAAGAGCATCTGAGATGGGGAATAGCGTCACGACCGAAGAGCATCTGAGATGGGGAATAGCCGGTAGTCTCGTGGACAGCACTGAGGTAAGCCAGTAAAAATAGTGGCAACTTCTTGTCCCAGTCCTGTTGGTTTCTGGAAACCACTAATGAGAGGTTATTGAGGATGGTTCGATTAAACCTCTCTACCATACCGTCCGACTGGGGATGTAAAGGCGTCGTTTGGGTTTTGTCAATGCCGAGTAGCTTGCAGAGTTCCTTGACTACAGCGGAGGTAAAATTCCTTCCCTGATCGGGATGTAACTGAAGAGGAACTCCGAACCTGGAAATCCAGTGCTGTATCATCATCTCTGCTACTGTGATAGCCTCTTGCTCAGGAATAGGATATGCTTCAGGCAACTTGGTGAAATAATCGATGACAATGAGGCCATCAGCAGTTCGTGGCAGAGGTCCTAGCATGTCTAAGGCGATACGTTCAAAAGGTGCTCCTACATTGTAACGTTGCAGCTTCCCCCGGCTGCGTTCCTTCGGTCCTTTCCGACTTGCACAGGCATCGGAATTTCGGCACCACTTTTGCACGTCATCCTTTACATTATTCCAGTAGAAACGCTCCCGAACTCTTTGCAAGGTCTTCATTATTCCGAAGTGACCTCCTGCAAGGCTGCTATGTAGTTCTTTAAGGACGTCTGGGGTTCGGGGTCTTGGGAGTACCAGCTGCCATCGGAATGTCTTTCCATCATCCGATTCAAATTTTCGGTACAAGACGCCGTTTCAAATATGGAGCGAGTCCCAGAGAGCTAAATATTGTTTTGTCGTGGGACTATAGCTCGAAATATCCTGCCAAGTATATTTTCTGTTTGAGGTCTCCATTAACTCAATTATGGGTTTAATATCACGGTCTTGTAGCTGGTCTTTCCTGATTTCCTTGTCAGTCCATGGATCTGGATCAGCCAATGTTGATGCTGTAATTTGCCGTGCGACTGCATTAACCAGTTGGTATTTAGCTTCGACCCTGGAACAATATCGGCAGTTTTCTGGGCAAGGTCTTCTAGACAAGGTGTCAGCGTTTCCGTGCGACTGTCCCTTGCGATGACGGATAGTGATGTCATATTCCTGGAGTCTCTGTATCCACCTGGCTATCTGACCCTCAGGATTCTTGAAATTTAAAAGCCAGGCCAATGATGCATGATCTGTGCGGAGCAGGAATTTTCTGCCGTACAGATAATGATGGAAATGTTCTACGGCTTTGACTATGGCGAGCAACTCTTTCCTGGTGACACAGTAATTCCTCTCCGGTTTAGATAGGCACTTGCTCCAGTAAGCTACTACACGTTCTTGGCCCTCTATTTCTTGGGACAGAACAGCGCCGACACTTTCATTACTCGCATCCGTGTCGAGAATAAATGGTCTGTCGAGCTGAGGATACGTCAGGATTGGAGCAGATGTTAAGGCTTCCTTCAGGTTCTTAAATGCATTCTCACATTCTTTTGTCCACACGAACTTTTGCTTGCTCTCTGTCAGCTTGTGAAGGGGTCTTGCGATGGAAGAAAAATCCTTCACGAATCTCCTATAGTAGGTGCAAAGTCCTAGAAAGCTTCTCAGCTGGTGGACATTTTCGGGACGTCTCCAGTCTTTAACTGCTGACACTTTTTCAGAATCCGTGCGCACACCTTCAGCAGAGATGACATGTCCGAGATAAGCGACTTCCTGTCTGAATAATTTGCATTTAGCGGGACTCAACTTCAGATTGGCTTCTTTCAGTTTCCGAAGCACCTTTCTAAGATTTTCCAAATGTTCTTCGAAACTATTCCCGACGATGATGATGTCATCCAGGTATATCAGACAGGCTTCGTATGAAAGACCTTTTAAAACAGTCTCCATTAGACGTTCGAATGTAGCCGGCGCATTACATAGCCCAAACGGCATCACCTTGAACTGCCAAAGTCCTTGTCCTGTAGTAAATGCCGTCTTTTCTCGGTCATCAGGATGTATTTCTACCTGCCAATATCCACTCTTTAAATCAAGTGTCGAGAACCACTTGCTTCCAGAAAGAGTGTCCAGAATGTCATCAATTCTAGGAAGAGGGTAACTGTCTTTCTTCGTAACCTCGTTCAACCGGCGATAATCAACGCAAAATCTGGTTGATCCGTCTTTCTTCCTCACCAGGACGATGGGAGATGCCCAGGGACTTGCTGAAGGCTCGATGACATTGCTTTCTTGCATGTCCTTTAAAAGTGCTCGTACCTCTTCCTGTTTCGCAATCGGCAGACGTCTTGGATGTTGCTTGATTGGTGGATGGTCACCAGTATCGATTCTATGTTGAGTCAAACTGGTTCGACCAACGTCAGAAGACGAACGGGAGAAAACATCTTGAAGATCTTTAATAACACGCTCGGCAGCATTCTTTTCTTCATCGTTTAATTGCGCATTCTGCAGTAACTCCGATATAATGTTGTCGGAAGACACGGGTTTTGAGATGTTACTTTTTCTTTCAAGGCTGGTTACTGGAGTACATTCTGCAACCACTTCACCTTTCTTAATAACTCTCGCCTTATCAGTTACATTGGCAACTCTCACCGGGATAACGGTCCCCGATAGGTCGACGAGTGCTGAGGCTATTAATACTCCTTTAGGGCTATTACAATTCTTGAGATATTCCATCACGCCGTAGCGGAACTTTCTGTTTTCGGCTATGGATCCAGGAAGTAACATTTCTGTTCTTGCCGGTATTGTGATATCGTCTTGAGCTACGATTTTGTGGATAGATTTCACTCCTTCATCATTAATTCCGAATAAAGTTATGTCCTCAGAGGCAGAATGCAGTTCGTTATTTTTAAAGTCCAAGGAAAAATTGTATTTTCTTAAAAAGTCCAATCCGAGTATGCAAGGGTCCGTAATTTCTGCTACATAGGCCGTGTGATGGTAAGCGGCACTTCCAAAGGTGATGTTAACGTTTAATTTCCCTTCTATATTGATCTTCTCGCCGGATACAGTCTGGAGGGTAACGTAGGGCGGCGTCCAGATAAGTTTACCTTCGAGCTGTTGAGCCAAATCTTTTCGAATGATGGTAACATTGGCTCCCGTGTCGATCGTCATGTTACAAGGAATTCCATTGATTTGTCCCATGAAGAAAATTCCGTTATTGCCGCCACTCACTGCAGAAATCTGAAGCGCTTTAAACTGGGGCTTTTCATTATCTGGCAACCTCCGCCCCGCGAGATGGCCACAAATTAGTTTCCCTCCTTCTTGAGAGGCACGGTTTTAACATCCGTGACCTGGGGTGTTCTGCAGTTTCTTCGAATGTGTCCTTCAGCATCGCAGTTCCAGCACTTTACAAACGATTTCTTGTCACCAGTATTCCGTGTCAAAGCATCCACCTTTCTGGTTAATTCGTCTAGGCGAGCAGTTATTGGATCCACTGGTTCTTGTATGTGAGCAGCTCTGATTGGGTGGCGGTCTCTACGAGTGGCGTACACCAGAGCTCCCTCAAATTTCATGGTGTACACCAGAGCACTTTTTAAGTCCTTCACATCAGCCATTCGCAGTGCTTTCTGCATTTCAGGATCCCGGATGCCGTCGATGAAGTATTGCAGGGACAGTATTTCTCTTGTTTCTGTCGGGCACTCCGAAAAGGCGAGGTGGGACAGCCTTTCAACATCCGTGGAGAGCTCCTGGAGTGTTTCCGTAGGCTTCTGTTGACGGGATTTTAACTGAAGCCTGCTATAATCTTTTAAACACTTCTCTCCAAACTTCTTCTCACTCTCTGCGCCGGACAGAGCTTCGAAATCTAGCCTTTTGTTTTCGGGAAGAGTCTGAAGGATATCCGCTGCGTCTGCTCTCAGAGAAGCCGCAAGGTGACAGGCCTTAGCTTGGGAATCCCATCCATTTGTTTCCGCAACTATAGAAAATTGTGTCTTATACACTTGCCAGGAGGTCTTCCCATCATATGTCGATAGCTTCAGACAAGGATGCGCAGGCATGGCTAGGAATTTAAAAGTATACGAATTGCTTCCTGCCGTCGCTACGAATTTCTTTCAAGTATCAACTTCTTTGGCAACTGCGGAAACTTTGTCATCAATTTGTTGCTCCACTGCAGAAACTCGTTCTTGAATTTGTTTTTTCACAGCAGAAATTCTGTAATCGATTTGTTGTTCTACGGCAGAAACTCTATCTTCTATTTGTTTTCTGACAGAAGAAACTTTATTTTCAACCGCGTCTATTCTGCCTTCCATAGCCTCAAATTTATTTTCTATTATGCATTTCCTTTTTCATTTCTTCTTGACTTGCTTTAACGCCTCTCATCTCTTCCTTAACAGATTTCTCCATCTTTTCTTGAACAGAATTCATTTCATCTTTAACAGATTCTTGGCCAGCTTTAATTTCTTCTTTAAATGCAGCAAAGGCTGCCATGAATTGCCTTAATTGTCCTTCCATTGCTCTAGTTAATGGCATTCAAAAACCCCACTCCTGACACCAAAAATTGTTACGTATGTACGGGTTCGTTATATATTGAATGCACAAGTCATTAAAAAGTTTACAAAAATTTATTCTTTCCACAAGAAATAAATTAAAATGCTGAAATATTTCTTCACAGATCTTCACACAATATCACAATATCTCAAACGTTTAGCAAAAATTCAGTTCAAAACAGATAAAATAGTTCTATCTCACAGCGAAATCGCTACAATCAATACAGCATTAAGTAAACAAACAGCAGTTCGCTTTTTACAGCTACAAGTATAACAGCAACAACAACAACAACTAACTGAGATGAGGTGTTTCACCTCGGCTTTTATAAGCTTTTTAATTATCAGTAGAACAATCACGATTTTTCTAGATTTTTCTGGATGGCAACAGTAATTACACGATATTTGTTTATTCATCATTAAACGCGGGCGCTCTTTTATTTTTATTGCTATTTTTTTTCCGACGTAGCTTTCTCTTCAAAAATCGTCTGCGCTGCTAAGGCAACATGAAGCACATCTAATTACAATTCTAAATAAATAGCCAAATAAATGTGAAATTCGTAACAAAAGCAATGATTCGCCAGGTCGGCATCGGGGATAAAAAATACTAGTAGGTGTAATGACGTTCCTATGTAGAACATTTGGATTTGAAATGTATGTCAAGGAGATATGCAGCTACGGAGCCAAATTATTAATCTCACAACTTTATGCTTAAATGATTTATTTCTTCAAAAATGAGGTATTTTATTTAGTGCCTAAGTGAAATTAAGAATCGGAACTCTCCATGTTTTGTTATGGAAGGAAAAATGAAATGCCCATGTGTGCATAATGCATAAAAAAAAAGGTTGTGGCTTTGAGGTCCGGATTTTAGATCATTCCGGATATTGGACGTCCGGATCTCGGACTTTATACTGTGCATGTATTCTCCAGAAGTTCAACTTTCAAGTCATTTCTAACCTATCAATAACTGTTAAACTCTTAAATATTCCCTCTCTGACTTTCATTCTTTGGGAATTTATAGCATATCTTGTCAGTGTGGTTTGACATCAGTCAACTAAAAGAGCATTACAATTTTGCACCGTGGAACATGAATCTAATGTCAGAAAAGATGAAATAAACAAATCTTTGGCAGCATTTTATAGCTGAAAGTTTAATCACAATTTTGACTTTTGGTCTGCTAAAATCATACATAAAGCTGATTAAGTTGGTGAACTGGATTTTGTTGACACTTTTCACCTTCCCGATATTTTACCTTGGCTAGTCAATGATATTAATTCTAATCCAAATCTTTAATGCTTTTATTTTATTTATTTATTTATTTATTTCAGTACCATAATTACCTTTACTATTTCTGTTGACAGATGATGCTATGCTCATTTTTGCTTTCCTCCACTCTTTTCTTTGCTTTCCTCCACTCTTCTTTTGGAAATAAATATGGTCACAGCACCACCCTTCTTAGCAGAATTTTTTTTGCACCTGTCTGAAGGACTCACATCTGTTTGCTCTCAAACTCAATATGTTTTCAATTAAAGGTTACATCACACACAAAGTTGTTCTTTTGCCTAATTTTAAGAAGTATTTATGTTTTATTATCTAATATTTCCTTTGTTAAAACTTAATACTGAACTGGAAAGGATGTTTCAGATTTTTCAAACTGGGATGGATCAGTTTCAGTTAAATCAGAATAAATCACTTACATTTAATTTTACATTTCACTGTATGCTACACATCCTAAAACTTCAAAAAGAAATACCAGTTGCTAAGCTATTCTCTACTGATGACAATATAGCAATCTAAACAGTTACACAACTGTTCCCAACCTGGGGTACACAAAAAATTAATCAGTAATGGCAGAAAGTAGCAATGTGTAATGTAAATGTTGATAAAAAGGAAAATATTTACGAAGTTTACGTTTGTCATGAAGTTAAGGGTAGCAACTGAATGCATTTCTGATGTGACCGGTGTTCACACAAGCTCTCAGTAATAGTATAGGAGTAACTTATCCTGTCCATGTCTGTCATATTATTCCATTCCTCATGCATCGTACTTAGTCATTCCATTCGCTACTTTGCCATCACGTAAAATAACTGAAAGCCAACTATATTTTCAGAATTGAGAGAATTATTATATCAGTTATGTTCTCTCCTCCCCCCTCCAACTGTGAAATTAAAACCAGTTTGAACATATTGTTGTAAATTACCTTTCTTCCCCCCTTTTTTAGTTGCTAAACATAGTTATGTTTCTATAAAAATGGATAAGTAATTAAAATGTAGATTTTCATACACAAAGAAAACTATTCTTGTATAACTGATTTGCTATCTACGGAAAGCAGTTATTTGAAGATAATTTCAGTGAAACTTCAAATTTTCCAATGATGAATGACTTCAAACTTAACTATTTGACAAACTTATCTTCAAACTTAACTATCTTGCTGAACTATCTGACAGATTTTCAAAACTAAATATGTACATTTTGAATGAGAAACAGTTGCAAAATTGCTTTTAAACTGTCTGAAAAACTGATTCTGAGATTAAAAAAATTATATTTGTGGGCTCGAGTATTGAAAAAAATCTAGACCAAAATATTTGAGACAATTTACAACTTTATGCCAAAAAGTGAGCTTCAATTTGCAAGAAAAGTCAAAGAGAACCCATCTAAGAGGCTATTCAAACATTACTACAACTGGATTTTAGATCCTCTCAAAAAGACCTTCTTAAAGTAGCCTCAAAATTATCCTCTGAAAAAGAACTTGTAGATTACATTCTTTTACCTTATTTACAGCAATAAAATAATGTAATAGTAAAATATATTGTGGGAGCACTACAGGGGGGTTCACACGCTTACAAGAGGTCTTCCATAATTAGAAAGTATTATTAAGGGGCATGCAAAAGAAAAAGGTTAGCAACTGATAAAACTAAAAATTTAGTAGTAACTTGCACATCGATTTCTTGTTAACTCTTCTCCAACCATGATGTGGCTATTCTTTAACTATCATATTATTATTGTCATATATTCTATTTATGGGTTGTTTCAACTTAAATCAACTTTGCAAAGTTCAGAAGTATATCTTATGTTGCTTATTTTTTATTTTGATCAATTTCTATAACTGACCACTATATGATTCTGCACTTTAATCCTTTCTGTATGGGTGTTTCGTATATGCTACAGTAGTATTCGGTTCATCTACGGTGGGTGTGATACATCTCAGAGAATCAGTGCCTGGCTAGACTGCTATAGCGTATATGTGAAAATCATATGGAACAAAATGTTAATATTTTTAATTCTAACAGACGACACTCTATGTCCATGGTTCCAAGATAAATGGGAATTGTGATGCCTGAACCTTAATCTTGGACTGTTTCATTTGATTCTGAAAGGTAGATAGCAAGATTCAGTAATATGATAGCAGGATTTAGTACAGCATGCTGCGTCAACGCACATCCATTTTTGTTTATGTTTCTAACGATTGGCTTTTGACGGAAGAGCATAATTAATAATACTTATCTTCGTAAGTAGTGTACACAACAACATAAGTAGTGACAGAAAACGAATGTTTGCGGCACAATCACGAAAATGAGGAAAGGTCTGCGAAAACATTTTCAATCAAAATCAATGAGACAAAACAATGTAGAGACAATGTATAATAAAAATATGTACCTGGTTGCATTTAAAGATAAAAACAAGGAATTATTGCTTTTAACTACAATGCATGGACACCAACTAGAAGATTATGGTAAACAAAATTACAAAACGGGAGCAAGTATTAAGATACCAAGCTGTATATATTGCAGTACAATAAAAAGGTATGTGTTGATATTAGTGATGCAGTCACTATTCATTACCCATCTTATAGAAAATCTTTCAAATGGTATAAAAAATTATTTTTTGGACTCCAAAGCATTTTCCATCTTTAATTCTTAACAAAAAAGAAGAGAAAATGAGAAAAAAAATTTACAATGAGAGCAAAGATTGTAATGTAGGACTATGCATGGACCCATGTTTCAAAATATATCACACATAAAACAAATTTCAAACTTCACTGTAAATATATATATGTATTGTATGTATGTGTGGATGTGCCGTGTAGATTTATTGCTTTACATTAAATATTTTAGCTGTAGTTTAACAAATGCTGAACGTTTGTTTTAAAAGTCTTCTTTGATTGTCTACATTCATCATTACAGGTGCAAAATGTATATGTTCTTAATTCTGTAATTCACCAAGCATAAAAATAAATGCATTTTCTAAAATATTTGAAAACATTGAGCAGATTCAAATAAAATTACATTTTTGAGGAATTTTAGCAAAATTGGGCTTATCGATTTAGCACTCGCCATCCTAGGATACATACCGGAAGCCCAGTGCTCCGTCTCATAGAGAGAGGCTAGAAGATCGAGCTGCCATCCGGAAAGGATTAAGGGAACAATCACTGTATTAAAAATTCAAGTATCATCTTTAAACTTTTCTTGTATTTTTGGTCCAAAACAGTTTAAAAACTTCTCTGGGTATTCGTTCTCATAACTGCAATAGATACAAGCATAACATCTTTCTGTCGGTCAGCGCTAAATCCCAGAATGCGCAGGGAGGTCACGTGGTCATGATTTTATGCATAAGCCGACATCACAATGAAGCTCCACCCAGCATCAATAACAACTTCCGTCAGTGTAAACATGGTTCACAACTTTTGATTCGGAAATCGTAAAATAAGACCTTGTCGATATCTGTGAATACATATGTCTGAACGATTTAAAGCATTCTACAATTGTATTGCTTGGTTATGCTTCACCTTATAAAAAAGTAAAAGAATAATTAGTGATATTTTCTTAGATTGGTCTAATATATCAAATACAGTGTACATAAAAAAAAAGAGTCTTCAGTAAGACGCTGTCTCAAGTTCACTGATGAAGCCAAAATTAGCTTTCACAGCCAAATTTATCCTATAAATTTTCCCTTTCAGAGAACATTCAGAATAAAACTGGGATTATGGTAACCTCACAATAAGGTTAATAATTTAATTCACAATGGAACTGTGTTTAAATAAAAGCATATTAACAATAAATAAAAAACAGCATTATGTGTTATTTTGTAATCAGACCTCAAGAATAGATCTAAGATTTTTGAAAATGCCAACCAACTGCATTTCCATATATTTGCTATTTTTTTCTCATATCACATCATCCATCATCATCTGCAAACTTGTGAATAAAATTTATATAGTTGCTACTAAAACATCTGCGTGTTTTATTGGATTTATGATGCTTGCAAAATAACCGATAATTCTCATGCCACCAATGATACCTGTGGATAAATATCTCACTCTTATAACTGTTTATAATGATATCAATACCATTTGAAACTAATTTCTTTGCTAAAGGCAAACTGGAATTTGTGTTTCTTCATTTTATTGCAAGCTGAAATTAGGTGCATTTAAGTAAACATTTTATTACATGACGCAATTAAAAAATAAAGTGAGCAATAATTTCAGGAAAACACACTGTAAATACTATTTGCATCATTATCATATTTGTCTAACAAGAAGCTCACAAGTGTTAAGAAAATCAAGAACAATGTTCAAATTAAAATTTTTATGCTAATTTTTTTCTCTAATAAGTAGCTTTTTAAAATGTTGGTGTACTTTCATCATTCATCTTAATAATACGAGTGAAACTGAAGCAATTAATAAATATCAGACTTTACGTTAGAAAGTAAGATGCTTGCTTTCAATGAATGGTATGTTGCTAAAGATATATAAGCACGCAGGAAAATTTGCTTTAACCGACATAAATTATATGTTAATAGACATACCCATAATCAACAAAACAATTTATTACACAATTTGCTATTTGTCAATTTTTAGCAGCAATACATTTTATTTTTTTTATTTTATCAAAGCCACAAAACAGAAAATAAATCCATGACTATTTCAAAATTTAAATATAAAATATTCAAAGAATGTATGAAGAATGTTGAGAACAAAATGTCATTTTAATCATGATTATTTACAAGAAATAATGTTTAATATTTATAAGACCTCTCCAAATAAACTATCACAACAACACATGCACCACGACCAAAATGAGGTAACTGCTACTTTGAAAGGCTTAATATAATATAATATTAGTTAGAAAGCATTAATATACTTTGAAAGACAGCTCAGATGTATTTCTACCGCAGCGGTGCTTATTTGGTGCCAAGGTAGGACTAGGGTTTTAAAAATTTATAGTTAAATAAGTATCACAAATTCTGCAAAAACGTTAAATAAGTATCACAAATTCTACAATATATATAATTTCTTCAAATTTTGTACATGCCAAACAGGTATTATATCCCCTTTTGTGATCTAGTCTTGGCTAGCCTATGCAAAATAATATAACAAAACATTTTGCATCACACAGGCAACCAGTCTCCTCAAAATCTGTTGCACTATGCACAAATTATCTTGTCTGTAAATACTTCTATTTGATAGTTCATAAGAAATCTTCATAACTGACTCATATTTTGCTAATTCTAAGGTATGGAGATCATCATACTGCGAACTAGCAATTAAATATCCACAATTATGTGATAGGGCCAAAATTAAACTTGGAAAGATTTGCTATGTACTGCTAAGCAACTTTTGCTGCATTTAATGTTACTAGTACACTACTGTTTATAAACTGAATGGAAATGTAATACCTTGTGGTGTAAAGAAATTATTCTGTACTTTGGTATTTAACATAATTGGTACAGTCTATAAACAAGCTATGCTTATTTCTAAAATTACAATTTTAAGTTTTTTAAATTATTGAATGTTTTAATTACTGAATATGGGTCTCCACCAAATGTTGGGAGATTGTAATCACTGAACACTGGTAGTTCAACCCAGGTTTGAACTCACTCGAATGGGTTAGCAGCATGGTTGGTTTTCTCCACATGTAACATAAATATGAGCGACTTTCCCTTAGGAAGTTCTTCATGAAGGTATCCCTCTAATTAGGCATACAGCCTTTGTGTACTTTGCCATATTCAAATAACCTAACCTTAAATTTGAATGCAGTGTTCAGAGTTAAGGTGAGGTATTTTTTAAAATTTTGTTGAACTATAAAGAAAATTACTCATTATCTATAATATGTGTTATAGATTGTTGTGCATTCCGACATATCCATACTCTATTAAGGTCATTTGGTCTTTAACTGTAATAACTCATTTGCATCACTGGAAAGAAACATTACATCTATTTCAATGATTCATCCATTGTCACTTGTTTTTCTGTATTCTCCCTTTTCTATATAAAACACATATACTTCTAAGTTTTTGTGCATTTGTTCTCACCATGTACACAGTCATCTGTTTTCACTTAACATCTGAGAATATTATAAATTCGGTATTAAAATTCCAAAATCAGAAACAAGAGGTGCATGATGTTTTTAAAGCAAGCCACATTACACTCTATGAGTGCAGAAAGTTAAATCTGAGATTTTGCCGCAAACAATGAAAACTGCACTATGCTGTCCACCACTAGGCTAAAACATTAAAATTCCCATCGGAGGGATCATAATCTGCAATCACACTCGTTAAAATGTCCGGAGAAGTGAAAAACCGTGTGGGGGAACGCCTGGGTTGAACAATAAACATTTTTTCGTGACATCATGGGTTGCTATGCAAATTTTTTTTGGCGACATGGTTCATTCCTTCATCAATATATTCTCATCGCTTATTGATGGAAGTTTAACAAAAAATAATGAAATGCCAAAAAAATTAACTGTCAAAATATTAGGTACTGTTCTGTTATCGGGAACGGATTAAAAAATGTATGCATGTATGCACATATATGTGTATACGTATATACATACATTCATACTTACATGTATACATGAAAACATACATCCATACATGCATGCATACTTACATAATTTCTGAATCTGGTCCTGATAACAGAACAATACCAAATATATAGAAATAGATAAATTATGTGTTTAATAGACAATACCATGACTATTACAACAATGCCCTCACCAACCAGTCAAAAACCCTCGACCTACTTCAACACAGTCTCTCTCTGCTCAGACATTTGCAGATTTGAAATTTCCTCAGAGGAGAAGACATCTGTAAATTTTCAAGTTCTTGCTACATAATGTAGAGTTTTATGAAATTAACTCAAACATATATAATACAGAGTAATGACACACTTCTAAATTTTAAAAGAAATTAAAAGACATTCATAATTGGGAGACATCAAAATCAAAACATACTGATATGGCAAACAAACCAACTGAAATGTAAACAGAACCTTAGTTTTGAAAATGTTATGGTAGTTCTTTGATACTGCAGCTTCTATTTTTTAAATGTCAAGCTCTCATCAAAATTATTGCGAAGTTCAAGTTTCCTTCTCATGTACACTTTGTAGCTGCCATGTTTCCTCGACTACTTTTAATATGGCATAAGAAGCATTCCAGGGTCTCAAAGATTTTTGCCACATGAACTGTGCAAAATTAGGAGATTCATGAGGATAGTGAAACATGCCTCTTCGATTTTTATTCCACCACTTAGAGGAGCTCCACAGTTATTCTATATTTTATGTAAAAGCAGTTGTTGTTAGATCAACAAAATGAAATTTACGGTCTACTGAAAAATACCTGTAAGCCGCTTTTTACCAGTTCCTGTCTTTTATATGCTCACCAGAAGTTTAAATAGTAGTCGTTCCCTCTTGTAGATGGTCAACAAGTTTTCCCACTAGCGTAGATGGCTCTCTATTTAGAAACTTAGCGAGAAAGAATTTTTTTGGGGGGTGGGGACATATCTTGTCAGATATCCAGTATTATGGAAGAATCATGCCAGTTTTGGTTTTTCGTCCGTATGAACAGATTTTCGCCTATGTTCACAATTTTTTCAGGGCCACCTGTTCACATATTTGGTTGTTGGATTATATGTAGAGAACACAACTCTCTCATAAAATTGTTTCTTAGAACAGTCACATTTTTGTAGTGCTTCTTTCATCTTCCACTGTTACAAACAATATTCTGAAATCACTAAATCACAGTTGTTAAAATATAGGCTTTCATTCATTTACAAATTTTCAAGCTGCACTTCTAAAAGCTTTCACTGACGTGAAGTTTTGTTTAATGGCCATTTTTGCATATTCGAATGTGAAGTAAAATATGTATCTTTCTTGAAAGAAAGCTATAACAAGCATCTTCCTTACTTTTCAGTAACTTAAAAAAGTTTAATTTAAAAAGTAAATAAATAAAATACATTAGCAAGTGGAATATTGAGAGCTTTTCTTGTGATGACAGAATTATGAGTGATTATGAATTATTAGCATTTGCATGGTAAAAATAGGATAACATGGTTTTCTTGAAGCTCTTCTCATTACAAGCAAACTACAAATCATCATTGTTAGGACTGCCAGATGTTTCAAAATAGTTTACATTGGCGATTTATCAAAAATCTTGACACCTTTACAAATGGGTTCCATAATAAGGAAGAAACAATATTACATGCCTACTAAAGCTTGATTTACTTTATTTGATTATAGCACATAAGGGCTATCAGCCTAAGAGGATGGATGTCTTTGTGAAGGACATTCTGTGGGAAACTGGCTATCTACATTAGAAACTATACTAGAAAAGCCTAGAATACATTTTTTAGTCCTTTTTAAGCCTTAAATTGATATTAGCTTTCTCTAAAAATACCTTGGCAGTTTCACAAGAGTTCATTCATATTTAAATTTGAGTTTATTTCATGGATAAAAATTTGCTCTTAAAATTTAGTGTGGGTGCAATATATTTTTTCAAAACTGTTCAGAACAAGCTTATATACATATTAAAAAATATGAACATGTAAAACTATAAAAAAATATTACAGTAGATCTGTTTAAATATACTACATGATAGTTCTTCCATCCAAAAACTATGTAAATAATTTATATTTAAACCAGATTCCTATCAGATATACAGTAAAATAATACAAGATGTAATATTTATTATAAAATAGTTCGCAATTTTAAATTCATTTATTCTTTATTTGAATAATATATACAGAGAGAGAGCGGCAAATATTAATTTCTTTTTCTAATACAATGTAGAAATTAAAGCACAATACATTAATTATCGTGTGAAAAGTATTGCAAATATTAACACAACTAATTTAAAACTGAAATCTCATATATTTCTCAGTAATTTAAAATAAACACAAGAGTGTATTGGAAAGATATACATGTTAATATTTAAAGAACTGTAGTATTTTCAAGAAAATTTTTGCTACTTCTGAAACCCATATCGCAGAACCATGTTTCAATTTATACGCTGAAATTTACTTAACGTAAAGGGCTATCTTTGATATGACATCATCTAACACGTAGTTTAGATGTCATGTGACCTCCCTGCGAGTTTGGGGATTTAGTGCTGACCCTTTCTGTCACTACTGACTGATGCCAAAACAACCTTGGGAAAAAGAATGAATAATGTTGAAAATATAAGCTCTATAATTGTTCATGAGGTTTTGTGGATTCTATCCCTGGACAAGAGAATATAGACAGCAATTTGCAATCTTCTCCACCTATTCATTACAGTAGTTTTAATAACTTTTCATAAAAGTTATAATCATATTACTTGCATTTCCCAATCATTTCATACAATATTATACATACACACACAAGTTGTATTTTTTATTTTCATAATAAGTGCATTTGTAGAGCAAATAAGATTTTTATTTACACAATATTAGCAATTTTATGCATCAAATAGCATGAGTAATTTATTAAAATCTCTCAAACTGGAAAAAATTTAAAACAAATTAATTATTAATGGATGGTTTTAAAATAACAAAGAGTAGTCATAAAAAAAACTTCATCTATATATGAACCCCTAGCATTCTACCCACTCAACCAACTGAAATGAAATTTCATATATTATTTAAAAATATGCACTTGAGATTGTGATAATTTAAAATAATAGAACTCTCATGGTAACAGTTATGGTGAAAACATTTCACAGTTTTTGAATGGCAACAACCACTTTTGACCTAAACATATCAATCAGCTAACAGGAAAACTACAAATAGCATAGGAACAATACACATATGATGAAAATCGGTGGCATAAAACATTTGCAAAGGACCAATGATAACACAAGAGAATGGGGAAGAACTTTTATTGGAGTTACAAGTTTTCCACATGCCCTCCTTCACAAATGATAATGCAATACTGTCAAAAATCTTTAAAATTAATACAACAGAATTAAAATATATAAAATTTGTGAATGAAAACTTGCATATGCCAGGTAGCATAGATTTTCTTTTAAGTGCCAAGACCTTTTATGAATTGTTGCGGCCAGGTCAAATTTGTCTGATTAATAGTAATCTGGTTTTTTAAAATATGGTTTTTGGATACGTAGTAAGTGAAAGCCTTCCCACTGAAATGCAGAGAAGTGTACATTGTGGCTTCATTGAGGATAACACTGGTCTAAATAAAACTTTGGAGAAATTTTGGGAAATAGAAAGTGTCCTTATTTAAGTACTCAAAAATAAACAAGCAATAATTTGTGAAAATATCTTGAGGAAAACATTAAAAGAGACAGGGACGTATATAGTAAAAACGCTATTAAAAGATGATCCAATGAGTTTAGAGAAATCCAAAGATATCACTTTTTTAAGAAGCCTGAATATTTAGCATCATACAGAGAACTTTTACGTGAATACAAAAAATTGGGTCACATGACACAGATTTTAGAGTGCGAGGAAGAAGCAGGAACATATTATATACAGCATTTTAAAGAGTCTATCACCTTGATGGAAGTACAATGAAGCTTCATGCAATTTTCAATGCAACCTCATAAACAAACTTTTAGGTAATTCTCTCAATTCCCTACAATATAACACTAAGGAGAGAGAGAAAGGACTTATTTAAAATAATGAGATTTCATAACCATATTTATGCTTTTGTGGTGGTCATAAGACAAATGTATAGGATGATTTTAATTAACCGAAGCCACACTAAGCTTCTGAGAATTCTTTGGAGAGAGGGGCTAAATGAACCAACGGCACAGTTACGGCACCTTATCTCGTTATAAGAGTTTTATTTCAATTATCAAGAGATGAGCACTAACATTCTTTAGCATCCCCAGTGTTACACTTCTATATGAATCACGTCCTGAGTGGTGCAGATACCTTGAGCGAAACAAAAGAACTACAATCAGAATTAGTAAAGGCTCTCGGTAGTGGAGATATGAAGCTGTAAAAGTGGTATAGTAACTACCCTGAATAAGTAAGAGGATCTGACAATACCTACAACTTTAAAGATGAAATTAAAGTACTAAGTGTTGAATGGAAACCCATCATTGACCATTTTGTTTTCCAAATTCAGGTGGAAGGCATGGTTCAGCTTACAAAGAAATCTGTGCTTTCAACAACTGCACGTACATTTGATTCCCCTAGGACTTCTGGGTCCAGTGGTGACGAAAGCAAAAATCTTTTTACAAAAACTATGGTACCTGAAATTAGACTGGCGATATCTGCTTCTTGAAACACAGGCGCACCTGTGGGAAAATTTCGAGACCTTGGCAGCAATAAACAATGTAAGTGTTAAGAGATGCATACTGATAGAGAAACTAGTACATATTGAGCTTCAGAGATTTGCAGATGCTTCCGTATCTGCTTGTGGATTCATTATTTACTGCAAATCAACATCAGAAAAGGTAACCTTTGAAGTGAACCTGATTTGTAGCAAATCACGTGTATCATCTCTTAAGTGTGCTACAATACCGAGGTTAGAGTTTTGCGCAGCAGTTCTCTTAGCAAAATTGATGGCAAGAGTGAAGAGTACCTTAGAGCTATAGATGACTGACCTCTTCCTGTGGATTAATTCAATGATTATTCTTTCATGGATGAGAAAAGAGTTCTACCTTCTAAAAACCTTTGATGTAAATCGTATAGCAGCAATACAAGACTTGACAAAGGTTTAACAATGGCGACACATATCTTCCAAGAACAATCCTGCAGATCTTATTTCAAGAGGAATTGAATCCTAAGAAACTAGTTAAGAACAAACTGTGGTTTGAGGGACCTATTTTTCTGACTGATCAAGTGTATCCCAATCGTGAAATTCTTGTGTCCTTCATAAGATACAAGTTTACCAGTGAACTTTAATGATTAGAATATAATGACTTGCATGTTCTTGCTGTGACTGCTAACTCCTTTATTCAAGAGTTATTTAATATTAGCAACAATTATACAAAAATATTGCATCTTATGAGTTATCTCTTCAGATTTATCCACAACCAGAAGAGTCCGACTGAAAAGAGACTGGGACCCTTGCCAACAGAAACAAATCAACAATGGGGAAAATTTTCTGATAAAGAAGATTCCAAGTAATGAGTGCCCAAAAACAAATGCTTATGTCAAAAAAAAAAAGACTGACAAAAGTAAGATAAAGTGTTTAAACGCCTTTTTAGAAAAAGAGAGAGTACTAAGAGTGAATGGTAGAATAAAGCATGCTAATGTAAGTTTTAATAATAAATTCCCAGTTATCCTGCCTAAAGGTCATAAAATAAGTAAGCTCATTTTAGAATTCTATCATGAGTGATATTTTCATCTAGGCCCTACTGCTTTGCTGCATTATGTTAGGCAAACTTTTTGACCAGTTCAGAATAAGGCAACATGGAGAAAGGTCGTGCATGAGTTAAACCCATAGGAGATGAATAATTAATGGGTGATTTGCCAAGAGAAAGGATGGCACCAGACTTCCTATTCAACTGCCCAGGAGTGGATTTTTGTATCCCATTCCTTATCAAATATAAACATCAACAGAAGGGAATTTATCATAAAATATATGTGTGCACTTTTATATGCTTAGTCACAAAGACCGTTCACCTTCAAACTGTCACTGAGTGAACAACAGAGGCCTTTGTAGCATGTTTAAAGAGATTTGTGGTTGCAGAGGTTTATGTTCAAAATTATTTTTAGACAATGGCATAAATTTCATAAGAGAAAATAAGGAAATTTCTAGATTACACAATTTGGTTGTAAAACCAGATGATGACATTGCTAGTTACATGTCAACTGAGGGAACTGCAGGAACTTTCTTCCATAGAGAGCACCCAACTTTGGCGGCATCTGGGAAAGTGGAATTAAGGCATTTAAGTATCATTTTAAAAGAGTTTTAGGCAATACCCGATTGAGTTATGAAGAATCCTTAACAGTTATTACCCAAATAGAAGGAATTCTAAATTCAAGACCGTTTGTACCTCTGTTGTCCAATACTGATGTGAATGATGTATTAACTCCTGCCCATTTCTTAATTGACAGACTCTTAAATACTGTTATAGAGCCAAACTGAATTGAGGTTAAAGACAATCGACTGTCTAACTGGAAAAACTAATAAAAATAATTCAATTTTTTGGAAGAAATGGCATATGCAATACCTTAATAATTTGCAACAGAGGTCCGAATGGATGGTAGAAAAAGATTTGATGTCTACGCTGTTATGTACCTAATCATAAGCGCTAATGTGGCATCCCAATCAAGAAGAAGAAAATGATTTAAGTTGCCATGGAAATCGCAAGCGATTTTTATATTTAGATTTCGGATTTTAACGATTTGAGAGAATAGAGTTAAAAAGTGTTGTGAGTATTTTCAAAATGAAAGTAAATAAAGTGTTTTTAAAATACAGTAAACTGAAATTTCCGTAACAAGTGTCTATAATCATGAGCATAACACCTCAGATTTCAGATAACCAAAGAACCAGAAATCCACTGGAGTGAGGTCAGGAATCACAGTGGCCATGAAATTGCAAATTTATGAGAGATCTCCAAAGTGCTGTTGCAGCACTTTTTGAACACACATGGTCACATGTAG
>KK112649.1:212666-299212 GCA_000611955.2 Stegodyphus mimosarum
TCGAATCTGCCCAATGCCACTAACAACATTTAGGTGTGGCAATTCTCGAATTATATTGTTGTATACCAAGCATTTGTGATGAAGCATGTTTTCATACCTGTGGAAGTGATTTCTTTAACAAAGTAGGGACCAAGAATGGATGTGCTAGTGATGCTGCACCACACAGTTACTTTAGCTTTATACCATATGAAGCACTGGTGCCACAGCGTAAATATTTTCGTCAGCCCAGTTAATGCAGTTTCTAGAGTTTACATTCCCAGTTAAGAAAAATGTGTCTTATCTGTTCATAACATCCACAGCAGCCCCTGCTATCTTCATCATATTAATATGCTGTTTCTCATCTCCATGTTGCAACATCTGGATGCAGTGGAATTGATAAGGAAATATCTGCAAAACAGAGCGCAGAAGCTTGAGGACTGGTTTTTGGTACATCCAAACTGCAGGCAACACCTCTTGCAGTATGCATTGGATCTGCATAAATATCATGCACTTCTGCAGATAACAGAAATACTAGGTCATGTGAATTGCGGTCAATCACAAGTGCATGCAATTTCTTTCAATGTTTTTACCAAATCACATAGTTTTTACAGAGCATGAGCCTTGTCTTACCTTATTATTTCACACTGCTCCAGCAGCATTTTCTCCGTTAAAACACCTTTATCAATTTGCTTCATTGTTTTCCTAGAAATGTCATCTTTTTAGCACATTTAAGCACTTGACTGGGAAAAAACATTCTTCCCATATTGATTTCCACAAACAATATTTTGCGCGTGGTGTTCAGTGATTGGTGCTTCTATTGTCTATCCCTGTGAATTATACACAGTGCATCAATGCCCCTTCCTCTCTGTGTTGTCATTGGTCCTGTACAATGCTCCTCCTTGCAAATGTTTTACACCAGAAATTTTCATCATACATGTATCATTCCAATGCACTTTATGGTTTTTCAAAGCACTAATCAATTTGCACAGGAAAAAAGTGGGCGTTACCAGTTGAAAATTCCAAAACTTTTTCACTGTAACCATAACTGTGAGAACTCTTTTGTTTGAAATAATCACGATCTTGAGCGCATATCTTCAAATAACAACATCCGAAATTTCATTTTGTTTGGTTAATACTTCAACGGCATGCAAAAGAATTCCAATAACGCCTAGGAACCAAGTGTTAAGCAAACTAGAGAATTTTGGGAATCATGTTGTCACAAGCTTTGTTTACATTTTCGCATTTCGCTTGCTTTTAAATGCAACCACACACACAGAAAATAATGTCAGTACAAAGAGGAAAAATAATGGATAGAAAAATTGATATGAATAATAAGGAAATTTCTTGAGGAAGTCAAGAATTTTTTTGTAAAAGCACACTGAAGTACCTTTAGTAACAAACTGCATAATCACCAGAAAATTTACTTTAAAAGTAATTTTCACAGTTTCAGACAGAGAGAAAAAATAAATGACCACACTCTTGATAAAACCCCAAGCAGTAACCTTTTCTGTAAATTGAATCCCTAAGCTAATTATGTCAATATGTTCTATGCATCTGTATGTGTTGCCACTCCTATGAAGTTTACTATTTCCTGTTTGCTAATATTTAGTTTTTCATAATTTCGATCTATGAATCTGGCAACCAGGCCTATTTTTGAATTAGGCGATCGGGGAATTCCCGTTCTATCTTCGCAGCATTTAAGATACGATACGTAAGTTATTAAATGTTATTCATCTTCGTGATGTACGGATCATTAGATCATTATGTTAAACTCTGTATGTAAATAGCCTCTTTAATCTCTCTATGTTTGTGAAGTGAAATAAATTGGATATTAAACGAAGTCAGAATTTGAATCGAATACAAGTGGCGTCCGAACGACAGAACTGTACTCTGCACTGAGAAATCAGAAGTGGCTAAATTCAAGTTACTTTAATGAAGGTAAACAAGTTAATTTCTGAATTTATTTAACTTTTGATTGCTTCTGAGTTATTTATAAAAGTTTTGTTTCGTGTAGAGTTTTTTATGTTCATGTAATAGTTACATACGTTTAAGAAGTACGTTTACATTCGAAATACGTTATATACGTTTAAGAAATACGTTTGATGTACGTGTAAGTAAAACATGACTTCAGAAAAAACACAGACTGAGGCTGAGCAAGCAAAACTGGAAACTAAGTTACGAGGTGAAAGAACTAATTTACGCCGTCTCTTTACCACAGCGGCGAATACATTTAATGATATTCATCGTAAAATTGATGTTGAAAAGGACATTCATGTACAGTTTTGCAAAGTTGTTGAGAAAGCAGAGTGTTTATTTAAAGTAGATGAAGAAATTAAAAAATTAATTAGTTTTACGGATGAAGAGTATGATGCAATGGAATCTTACAGAGATAAATTTACTGAAGTACGAGTTATATACGAGAAGAATTATAATCAATATAATGAAAGTAAATCTGTAATTTCTAATAAGGTTGCATCTGATAACTTAAAACTTCCCAAATTACGTCTTAAGGAGTATGATCTTATGCCTAGATCATGGGTTGCATTTTGGGGTCAGTTTTCTCGAGTTCATGAAGATGAAAATTTAAAAGAAGAAGATAAATTTCAGTACCTGCTTTCTTCGTTAAAATCAAAAACTAAAGCACGCGATATAGCGAAAAGTTACCCACCTTCTAAGGATAACTATGCGAAAGTTATTGAACATTTAAAGTCCCGATTTGGCAGAAAGGACTTATTGATTGAAGTTTACATTCGAGATCTTTTGGCATTAGTAAATAACAAATCAGTCATCAAGTTAGCTGATTTATACGATAAACTTGGTTCCTATCTACGAGCGTTAGAGACATTGGGTGTGACAACATCGAATTACGCAGCAATGCTGTATCCCGTTGTGGAATCATGTCTTCCGACTGAAATTCTAAAGGCTTGGGACAGATATAGACTCAACAGAGAAGTCGAGGAAGGAGAACAAATCCTCGCAAAGGAGAAGATTCTGGAAAATTTGATGTCTTTCTTACGTCATGAAGCAGAGGGTGAAGAGCATCAGGTTTTGCCAGAAAATGCGTTCGGAAGAGGTACGAAACGAAAGGAATTCCAAAAACCAGTTCAACGAGATGAACCTACTGCTGCTACTCTAATTTCGAACACATCTGGAAGAAAAATTAGTTGTATATTCTGTGACCGTCCTCATCCAAGTCAGGATTGTCAAAATTTGTCGACAATAAATTACGATGACAGAAAGTCCCAAGTTATGCGACGGAAATGCTGCCTTGTTTGCCTTAAGCCTGGTCATATGGCAAAAGGGTGTCACAGTAGTGTAAAATGTTTGATTTGTGGACGGAGGCATTACGCGTTACTTTGCCCAGATTTAGGTAAAGATATTAACTCTTCATCAAAGGACAAAGTCGCAGAAGAAAAGCAAAAATCTACCAAGACGCTGTTGACAAATCTTCCCTCAGAACGTGAAATTTATTTGAAAACAATCATGATCAGACTACGGCACAGAGGCAAGGAAATCTGTGCACGAGCCTTAATGGATGATGGATCACATCGTTCCTATATTGAGAAGAGCTTAGCTGCTGAATTAAATCTTTCCCCTTCCGGAAAGGAAATGTTATCTCAAGGACTGTTTGGCGGAGGAATTACTCCGGCTGCTGAGCATACGAAATATGTTGTAACCATTGAAAGTTTAGATCGAAAGTATTCTACTTCATTGTCTCTGCTCGATCAACCGAAGATTTGCTCTGCATTACCCAGAATACGTGATGAAACATTACTTGTTGAACTTGCTTCTCGAGGAATAAAACTGACAGATGTCGGAAGAGATTCGCCACCTATAAGAATTCTTCTAGGAGCTGACGTACTTGGAAGCATTTTGACAGGAAGAATTGAAGTACTTACATCTGGTATTTCAGCCGTGAAAACTTTATTAGGTTGGACAATTTTAGGACTAGGTAAGAAAAAACAAATGGTCAATATGGTCACGTTAAACCTCCAAAATTTTGAGCTGACAAAGATGTGGGATTTCATTCAAAGGAAATGTGCTTTAGTGAAAATCAAATGGATATTTAACCCTCCGTCTGCCCCACGGTACGGTGGATTTTGGGAAAGAATGGTTCGTTGTATCAAGGAACTTCTTCGAAAGTGTTTAGGAAAATCCTGTGTCACATATGAAGAAATGTTGACATTGCTCACTGACTGTGAGGCCACAATAAATGGACGACCACTGACATATTTGTCAGACGATCCTAACGAACTGAGACCTCTTACGCCTGCTCACTTTATTCAAGATTTAGGCGAGCGAGAAACTGTTGATTTGGACTTAATTGACTCTCAGCATTTATTGAAACGTGTACGTTACCTTCATAACTTACGGCTAAATCTACGAAAACGTTTCTATAAAGAATATCTAGGAGAATTGGTAAGAAGTCCAAAGTCATCTTCACGGAGAAAGACGATTTCTCCAGGAGAAATTGTCCTAGTGGAGTCAAAGAACCCAAATAGGATAAATTGGCCTTTAGCACAGGTAATTGAACTGTTTCCTGGCAAAGACAATATTGAACGTGTTGCGAAACTACGAGTAGCCAATGGTGAAATCATACGACCCCTTCAACGAATCTTCCCTTTGGAGCTTACTTCTGCCGACAACTTCATAAAAATGTCTCAGAAAACCGAGACTGCACCAGAGACAGAGTCATGTGAAAACGAGGTTCCTAAAAATATAAGGGTAACTCGAAGTGGTCGCCGAGTAGTACCTGTAAAACGCATGGACTTATGAACTATTATTGACTTTTTTCCCTAGTACTTAATAACTATAATGCCAGTTTATATATTTATTGTTTTTTAATGTCATTTCACATGTTTATAATTCTTAGTTCAACTTCATTTCATGTATTACAATTTATATCTGCTATATATGTGTATTATTTCGTTTTGTATTGCTTTAAGGTAAATTTGCCTGCAATACAAAAGGTGGGAGGATGTTGCCACTCCTATGAAGTTTATTATTTCCTGTTTGCTAATATTTAGTTTTTCATAATTTCGATCTATGAATCTGGCAACCAGGCCTGTTTTTGAATTAGGCAATCGGGGAATTCCCATTCTATCTTCGCAGCATTTAAGATACGATACGTAAGTTATTAAATGTTATTCATCTTCGTGATGTACGGATCATTAGATCATTATGTTAAACTCTGTATGTAAATAGCCTCTTTAATCTCTCTATGTTTGTGAAGTGAAATAAATTGGATATTAAACGAAGTCATAATTTGAATCGAATAGTATGACTTAATATGAAATTCTGAATTTACTAAAAGAAAAATTTGTTTTCCAGGCCCCTTTCTTTCAAAAATCAGAAAAATTTTTGGAAGCATATTTTTAAAAACCTAGAATAATTTAATATCTTTTTTTTCCATAATGAAACTGAGAAGCTTTGATCAAACATGTACTTAACATATATACTGGCGAGACAGGAAAAAAAAAAAACCTAGCCTAATAGGTAAAACTTGACTGAATTAATCTATGTTAGTTTTATATATATTCGAATTAATATATCTGAAGCTTATTTCTTTTTTGTTTTTTCCCAAGTAAAATTTCTTACTTATTAAGTAAAAATCTTTTTGTAACTCTGCTAGCAGATTACATACTCAAATGCATTAGTAGTGTATTCAAGGGTTTAATGCATAACTATCCTTATTTGTAACTGATGTAAACAAGTTTGCTTGTAGCACAGAATGAAAACAAACTAGCTGTGACGTGCACTTAAGATGGAACAAAAGCTATGAACAGATAAATTCTTTACATGCTAACTACATAAAATTAATTAAAAGTCAGCACTTGTTACAAAATACACACAAAGTCAAAGACTCAGCTAAAATTAAAAGTCCATCAAGATTCGTGATTTGTATTTATTGCAAGATGAAAACATTGAAGTTTGTGCAGAAGAAAAAATACAATTAAATTTGTTATACTGAATTTTCTGAAAATTAACACTTCTTTACATTTCAAAATGAGAGGATAAAAAAAGCATTCACAGCTTAAACTGTCATCATGAATTATTAGAATTCTACTGTACATATGTCAATTAAATGAATGAATATAATTATAAACATAATAAAAGGTTATTTGGTACTTTCTGATTATCTGCAATCCCACTGAAAAGTTGGGAAATCGTTGCTCACTTTGGACAATATTTGTGAACTCAATGGCAACTTTTTGCCAAGCTTATGTGCAAAAGGCAACAGCCATTTTCAAAACAGCAGTATATTAATAATTCCATACAACAGCAATCAATCATTAAAATTAAAAAAGCCCCCAAAACGAATAACACTCACCTTTTGAGTTTTTTTTGGCATTGCTCTTTCCATATATATGGCAATTTGTTTTTGCTTAAAAATCAGCAGAGAATTCCACACACTCAAAATTGCCCAGTTGCCAAAACAGACATGAGCTGTGTGCATACCCGAGTTGCAACATACACAGTTTTTTTGGCAACATCATGCGTTGGCACATAACTATTTTGGCAACATACTGCTTTGGTGAATAATTCTTCATGAATTTTAGGCAGGGGTGAGGATAATCAGAAAGTATCTGCAGTTTTTTTTAAGTATATATATATATATATATATGCACATAAACTCACTTTTTCAGAATGTTCTACGTCAAGTTTTTCCTTTCGATCCTTGAAAGCATCTTTCCTTTTCTCTTTCGGCAATAAATCAATTTCATGCTTTAAGAGCTTTAACTCATGTTTCAGACTTTCCCTGAATGCTCTCAATTCACGATCCTGAAAAATTAATTACCCCCAGACCCATTATTAATCAGCATAAAACTAAAATTTAAAGAAACATATCAGAAAAAAGTACTAAAATGCACTAAAGGGCATTAAATGTGCAATCCAATATAAAACCTATAAAATAATAGCTGCAGCTGAAACAGAAAACCAGATTTTATTCATGATACTAGGAGATTAACTAAGTCCTGTGCTTCCCAAAAAGGGTGCTTAGTCTTCTGTGATTTACACTGTGTTCTCTTCTGCTGTATATCGATATAATTTACAGAAGCATAAACTGTTTAAAGATATAGATAAACTGTTAATAGCATTTTCCTGTCAATTATAATATAGGCTATTCTTCTTCCCAGTTTTTTTAACTTCTCTCAATTAACCTTGATTTTGAATCGATTGGGGTCATTGTCCCTAGTATTCCAATAAATTGAGAGTTGACTGTCATCCAATTAGTCCTTGTGAAACAAAAAGGCATATGTAAATAATAGCTATGTCATAGGAGTTTCTCTTTTCAGCTATGTCATAGTAGAGGAGGATGCCCAAAAACCAAGATAAAGCCAACTCATAACGCCTCATTGTCAGTGTTAATCGTTAAGGTTTCCTTGAAATGCATTAAAGTTTTATTTTCTAGGACCCTTTTGCTTTCTTTTTAGTCAGACCACAGATGCCCAAAGTTTCTAACTCCCACATCTATTTCACCTGAAAGTTTTTTAGGCAGAGTGTTACACTGTTAACTACTACTCTTTTCTTCCTGAAACCTAGAATGGTAAAGCCAAGCAGGGTCTTTAGAGCTGAAATTCCCAATGATAATACCTGAATTTTGGAAGTCAAAATACTCCCTAAAATAAGACACGCTCTGCAGAACTTGTATCGGTAGTGCATTATCGCCAATGCCTGTAAGTGTTATTCCAGGAGCTTTAAGTTCTGAAATCAAAAGACTCACGAATTATAGGTAATGTGGTAAAAATTTTGGGCTGATCCAAAAAGGAAATTTTTGTGGAAACTATTCATCTAAATGATTCATTCACAAACAAAAATTTGTACTAACAACTCCTCTCTGCCAAATTTTTCCTTCAATAAATCAATCACTTTGGGGTAACTCTGAGCTGTAGAGGACAAACTCTATTAAACTAGCAGCTTGAGAACCACGAATAACTGCCTGAATATCTAAACTTATTTTACTATCTCCACTAAATCTCTGAACTGCCAATTTTGGCAACCAATACTTTCATTTGCATGGTGACTGAACTGATCTATTATTAGAAATTTCTTTAAAATTTTCAACCTTTAATTTAAAATGTACTGTTTTTTTATAATTTCCAGCTTCACTGAAATCCTTAACATATACCTTTTCTTGTTTTCTGTCATCTTCTGCATATAATAACTCAGAAATTGCATATTGAGTACTTCCTAAGCACTAGAATTTAACACATAACTGTGTTCATGAACTCTGGAACCATTCCCTTTCGTTTTCATAATTTACTCAGCAATAGCCTTTGTCATATTCCTAAAACATTGCAACTTTAAAGCATCTGTAATGAAACAGCAAAGCTCATGACAAACTAAAAAGCACAAATATTTAATGTCTGAATTCAAATCGTACCTTGCTTATTTTGTAGTTACTCCAATTTCTGCTGTCTCACCAGACACAAATTAATTTGTTGCTACTCCTCAAGAGAAGTAACACAAAAGATTCTTATAGGCGTAAATTAAATATTTTGTTTTGTACTAATATACTAATTTAGAAAGCTCAGACATTCATATTATCACAAGTTACTCACAAAATATTTTTTCTATATGCAAACATGTCTCGTTATGAATTCATAGAAATAAAACTCAGTTCTAAAACCAGAAACTATGTCCAAGTTTGCCATTCATTAGCCTCCTAAAATCCACCTCTTGATCCCCTAATTTAGCGATGTTCAATTATTTCTTGCACGGTTACCTCAAGGCATGTGTATGCAAGAATAAGGAACTGGAAGAACCACACACTGGAAGAAATGAAGGAAGCTATTTGCCTAAAATTTGCCCAAATTAATAGAGTCATGTTTTAAAGAAAGCATGCCAACTTCCAAGAACAACTCCAGACATATATCAGTGATAAAAGCCATCATAGGGGAGACAACTGTTTTCTACACCTGATTTTATAAAACGCTATTTCAATAAGATCTCAAGTATGCCAATAAATTTCTCTTTCGGAAAAAAATAATTTTTTGATTTTTTTTAAAACATAAAGTCCAACTTTTCTGCATCACTCAATACACTTTACTAATCTTTGCCACACCTTTTCTTTTCTTTTTTATTTCTTCTATTTCAACTTAAAAAAAGAAGCCATTCTCTATACTGCATACTTCCCACTATCAACTTAATTTCTAGAAGATATACACTCTTAGACCAAAAAACGATGCAGCAAGGAATTATCCGAATGGGACGAAAATGGGTAGAAGTGATGTACATGTACAGAAAAACAAATGATTACAGTTTGAGAAAAATTGGATGATTTATTGAAGTGATAGAGCTTCACAAAATCAAAAAGTTAGTAACACATTTGCCCACCTCTGGCCCTTAGGCAAGCAATTATTCGGCTTGGCATTGATTGATAGAGGTTGTGGATGTCCTCCTGAGGGATATCGTGCCAAATTCTGTGCAACTGGCGCGTTATATCGTCAACATCCCGAGCTGGTTGGAGGGCCTTGCCCATAATGCTCAAATGTGCTCAATAGGAGAGAGATCCGGCGACCTTGCTGGCAAAGGTAATGTTCGGCAAGCAGTAGAAACGTGCAGTGTGGGGGCGGGCATTATCTTGCTGAAATGTAAGCCCATGATGGCGTGACATGAAGGGGAACACAACGGGCCTTATAACTTTGTCAACGTACCGCTTGCTGTAAGGTTGCAATGGATGACAACCAAAGACGCCACACTCTCAAAGGCTCAGTTCAAAGCAGGACTCATCACTGAAGACTATTCTACTCCAGTCAGTGACATTCCATTGCTAATGAGCCCAATACCACTTCAAACGGGCTTGATGCTGTACAGAGGTCAATGGTAGTCGGCGCAAGGGGCGCCGTGACCTCAGCCCCCTTTCTGTGAGCCGTCTATGAATGGTCCTTGCGGTCACTGAAGCACTAGTTGCGCGTAGAATCGATGATAATGATGCATCTGGGGCTGTGAGTGCAGCTCTGACGATTGCTCGGTCTTCACGTTCTGTCGTTTCTCTAGGCCTACCGCTTCCTTCTTGACACTGTGTGTGGCCATGGTTCACCCATTCCTGCCAACATTGTTTAATAGTGGCATAGCTCCTGCTCAAATGTTGAGCTATTCGCCGATAAGGCCAACCGGCTTTTAAGCCCAACTACACGACCTCTCTCAAATTCTAACATCTGCGCAGATCGTTTACATACCTGTATGCGAGGCAAAGTTACTGTCTACCAGAGTACACGAAATGAAATTCGTGAAGAATTCATGACCCAAAATCGTAATTTCTCCTCTTAAATATCCTGTCCGCTGCGCAGATCAGATGCGCTGTAGCGATAACCGTTCATTCATTGGCAGCCAAAATGTAAAATTTTGCATTTTCCGTCAAAACCTGTATGATTATCAATTTGTGTGCAATTTGCTTTATATCTTCTCAGTGCATCGTAGTGCGTCTTTTTTTTTTTTTTGTGTGTGTATGAGTGTATTTACATGAGAACAGATGCAAACTCCACATAATCACTCATCTAAGGAATTATCATGATGAATTCTTTGTCCCTACTTTCAAAATAATTGCAGCATAACTTACTCATCCTTAAATGTTTCAATTTTTTAGCAGAGATCGTTAATTTTCTGCTCTTCAAAACATTAGATACACAGTTCTCTTCTACACCATTTTTCTTTGAAACCTTGGACAACCATTATTTTCAAAGGTAAAACACTATACTCTGGAAGTAAAACCATAGTTGTAAAATCCATAGTCACAAAGTCTGAAAACATTGTTTTGTTTTTATAATTTTGTTCATGATAGCTCTTGTCCTATTTGTAAATGTTGTACACAAAGTTTTATATTGTAACTTTAAAGCATCCATTATAAAATATCAAAGCTCATAAGAAACTAAAAAACTTGAATATTTAATACCTACATTCCAACTGTACCATGCTTATTTTGTAGTTACTCCAATTTTTGTCCTGTTGCTGGATGTCAATTTGTTGCAGCTCCTCAAGAGAAATAACCCACAACACTCTTATAATCCTTAGAGTAATCCATGTAGAGAATTATATTGGAGTTATTGCAGAATGCACAATTAGGTGATGAAGAGAGGAGGGCTGCCAAATGCATCATTCAAGAATTTCAAGATGTTTCCTCCGACTCTTCTGACATAAATCAAACGAGTCTTACACGGCTTAGAATCCACACTAGGGATCATCCAACATGTCTACTGACTGCTAAACAGGAAGAGGTAGGGAAACTTGCAAGAAAGCAACATTATCGAGCCTTCAGCATTTCCCCAGCATCCTAGTCAGAAAGAAAAATGGTTCAACTAGATTTTGTATCGACTATCACCCACTGAATGAAGTTACAAAGAAAGACAGCCACCTCTTTCTATCTGGACACACTTTCTGGAAAAACTGGTTTTTGTCACTTCATTTAAAGAGTGGATATTGGGCAGGTAGAGATACACCGTGGTGACTGAGAACAGATGGCATTTACGACAGGACAAGGACTTTGGCAGTTGAAGGTGATGCCATTTGGACAACGTAATGCACCTGCAACTTTCAAATGCCCTATGGAGACCACGTTGCGAGGTCTTTCCTAAGAATCCTGTTTTATATGACTGGATCATTGCCAGAAAGAGTTTCAAAGAAAATTTAGAAAATTCTAGAAAGGTGCTCCAGAAACTGAAAAAAACACTATCTAAAGTTAAATCCCGCCAAATATGAATTATTCCGACAGAAAGTAATTTATCTTGGGCATGTCATCTCTGCCAAAGGTGTACGCAGTTAAAGACTGGAGGACAGCTCGAAAACGTCCATCAGCTCAGAAGTTTCCTAGTGCTCTGCAGGTACTATAGGGTATCTGTGAAGGGCCTTTCTTCCATTGCAAGATCAGATAAGCTGACAGAGAGCAAGCAAACGTTCTTGTGCACAAAATAATGTGACGATGCATTTAAGAAACTGAAGCAGGCTGTAACATCTGCTCCAATCTTGATATATCTTGACAACACGGATCTGAGCAATTCAAGTGTCGGTGTTGTCTTGTCCCAAGAAATTTTTATTTACTTTCGAAATGCCAAACATTAGCACTTAAGCCATTAGTTCACGGGCTCTCCAGTACTTTTTAACAATGTCCTCATACCGAGAAAATTCAATACAATTATTTAAATTTTCAAAAATCAGAGGCTGATTGTAGTCACACAAAATACAGTTTGGGGAATCCACCACTCCAATAGTCTCAGGGAATAAACAGTCAAAAACATATTGCACCACACTTGAGCAAATTTCTATCTAATCCAGAGAGGAATTACTTTGTCACCAGAAAAGAGGTGCATTCCATAGTTAAAGCCGTAGAACATTTCCACCATTACCTCTATGACAAAAAATTACTGATCTCAAGAAATCATGCATGGTTGACCTGCTTTTCAAATATGAAGAATCCCTAAAGTTAAATACCCAGGTGGATAAAGAGGCTCCAGATATATGGAATAATTATCTGCATTTCTAAGGGACATCACATAAAAATGCCAACACCCTGTGTAGAAGACCCTGTTGAGGAAGCTGCAAGTATTGTTCAAAGGTTGAAGTAACACACAAGATGCTTAATTCGGTCATATGTCAAGTTACGAATTTAACATCGTCTGACCCCAGACCCATGGAGTGACGAAATTGGCAGGAATGACCAGTTGGAAGATGGCAACATTAAACCCATAATTGATTTAATGAATTCTTCAAACAGAAAACCTACCTGGTGAGACATTTTGATCTGCAGTTCTACAACAGAACAATACTGGGCTCTTCAGGACTCACTCCATATTCGAAACAACGTCTTATACTGGAGCTTCGAATCAGATAATCGGATCATTTTGACAGCAGCTGATACTTCCAAGATCCCGGCTGTCCTTAAAGAACTATATGGCAGCCCTACAAGAGGCAACTTCGGAATAATAGATTCTGTGCAGATTTCAAGAGCATGTTTACTGGAATAACGTAAGAGATGACATGCAATAATGGTGCCCACCTTATGATGTCTGTGCGGGTCAGAAAGGATCAAAGAAAGGCAGCCCAGGGAAGCTACAATATAGGAACACCTTTTGAACGTATTACCTTTGACATCCTGGGACGTCTGCTACGAACTGCTGTCGGCAACAAATACATCCTGGTTGCCACTGTTTACTTCACAAAGTGGCCTGAAGCATATCCTGTTCCTGATCAAAAGGCAGTCACAATAGCAAAGGTAATGATACAGCATTAGATTTCCAGGTTAGAAGTGCTTCTTCAGTTACATTTTGATCAAGGAAGAAATTTTACCTCAGCTGTAGTTAATGAACTCTGCAAGCTACTCAGCATCGACCAAACCTAAATAACACCTTTACATCCCCAGTCAGACGGCATGGTAGAGAGGTTTAATCGCACCATCCTTAATACCATCTTGTTGGTGGTTTCAAGAAACCAACAAAACTGGAATAAAAAGTCACCTGTGTTTTTACTTGTTTATTGCATTGGTGTCTATGAGACTACCAGCTATTCCCCATCCCACGTGCTCTTCAGTCGTAACCTTCGTCTGCCTTATGATCTCTTGTTTGGTAGCCCTCCAGATGCACCTTCATCACTTGAGGAGTATATCGAAGATCTCCAGGCATGGTCTGAAGTGATGCAGAATTTTCTTCAATGAAGAAGACAAAGCATGGTAGTGAAATCCGATTTGACAAGGACTCTCTCCTGAAATCCACTCACCTTCGGATGGTCCTTACACAGTCCCAAACAGCCTGAACAATGTTGTTGTTCGGATCTGTAAGTCACCAAACGCTAAACGTAAATTTGTTCATTACACCAAGTTAGCCCCTTAATATGGCCATGGTATGTAGTCCCAATAGTGCATATAATCCAAATAGACTAAGATCATGGTCCTTCTATTTGTTTCTAAATTTGTAAGTTTAAGCACTGAGATTTATTATTTACTTAAATTACTGTTTTAGCATTAAATTGATTTGCCTTAGTTGTAAGTATGGCTTCCTGTCCAGGGACTGTACTGCTCAGGACATACAGTCCTTGGGAAGGGGGCAGTGTTACAAATCTTATACCTAGATTGATGATTTTAATGCAATTCTATGTGAAACTGTTGTATTTTTCTGCACGATTTCACATAAAAAATCTAGAGAACCTATGCCAGAATAATAAGAACAAAGGGACAAGTCCCTTTAGCATTGAGAAAATGGGTATCTCAGTAATTTGACAAGATAATATCAAGCTGTGAACGGTTTTGGAGAGTAATTTTTGTTGCCAAAGTTGGCGAGAAATCGCCAGAAGTAGCCAAATTTGGCAAAATTTTTGTCTGGTCCTTGTATTACAATAATATGTGTTGTAATTGAATAAATGTAATTGATCACTAAATTAGCTATAACCATAACTTGATCCTCATATTGCCTTTCAGTAATTTCAAGAAGCAGAAAGTAGTAGAAATATCTCAGCAGCTGGGTGCAAACTATATATGGCCAAAGAAAACACCTACTCTTAGTTCTTGTTATTAGCTGAGCTTGTGTTCCGAGTACTATATCCTCTTTCGCTTTGCTCTTTAGATGCACTTTGCATTACATTGTGTTTAACATCCTTAGGAATTTGAAGTGTAAATACTGATTGTATTCTGCGACACTGTGAACATCTGTACAAGTATTTCTGTGGATAATTCCAGAACTCTGAATTTTTTTTTTTTTGATAAAATTAATTTTATCAATCTATCATCGGACCAGTGAGCATTCAATCTATTGCAAACCTGTACGCACGCAACAATATATAAATTCAATCTGAATTTACAGCTTGGACAAATGAGTGCTTCACGTTAAGTCACATGTATGCCATTTCAATAATGTGAGTTTTAATTTTAGAGTCTCAGTTCCACATGCTCCATAATATAAGATTTATCTGAAGTACAAAATTTTAACTACTTTTAGCTGGAGCTAATAACCTTAAATAATACAGAAAAAATAATAATTGATTGCCTTACCTGCTCAGCTCTGACCTTCTTTGATGCTATTTTTAAGTCTAGATCTTGCTGTTGCTCAGCCCTTTCCAACTGTTGTTTTTGCTGTCTACCTAATACCTCAAGATCAGTATCGTAGCTACGGATTAATGCCTTTAAAAGAAAGAAATGCCTTTCACTTGTCATAAAGGTTTATGTATGTAGCTGCAGATAATTAGCTCTATGCACAAATATCTAGCAAAATACAATGAAATTATTAAATATTTAAAGGAAAATAAGATTCCTTTTGAAATTAATTATATTTTTCTTTTCAAACAGAATTACGAAAACTAGAAAGTAACATTTACCTAAACTTAGTACTAACCCTTATACGTTTCAAAAGTTAAAAACAGAGAAAAAATCTGGGTACCTTCATACTATTATTGCTTTGTATTACTTAAACTGAAACAACATAATAGCCAAGTTTTAATTTTCAAAAAAAACCTAAAAGATTCATAACAAATGTGTTTATTTATTTCATAAAGATTGTGGCTGTAATATTACCACAACTGCTTTTAATAAAGCAAAAAAAAAAAATTATTATTCCAAGGTGCCAGGACATATGCTTTCTTATTTTTGCACCTTTCTATGTTGTACCTCCAAATACTTCATTGATATACTTCCATGTCATGGCCTTTTTTTTAGCATTCAAATATAAGGGTAAATGCTTCTTATTTCGAAAATGACATAGCATATTCTTGATATCTAAGTAAATGAAAAATTACTAACATTTCTTCAAAAAAAGCCCTATAATACAACAGAAGCACATTTCCTGATCAGAGTTCTCATGATGGATCGAAAATGAGTGAATGTGGTTAGAACTTCAAATCACGTGGCAATGATTTATGACATGCAGTAGTGATTTACTGATAATCTTAAGATTCTTAGCCAAAATACTCTCTATAACATCAAAAGCAATACACCAAAGAGTTATCCAAATAGGACAAAAATCGGTGGAATCAATGGTATTGTATTGTACAAGTAATTAAAGTGAGCATAAATAGTATCATATAAATTTGATAGTGTATTCAGTACAAGAAGGAAAAAAATCAATAATGCATTTGTCCTGATGCAAGTTGTTATCTGGCTGGACATTGAACTGTAGGCAGACGATCTCGTATGCGATTGCTTGCCATACACGTTCCCACTAGCAACTTCCACGAAGATTAGATCAACTGATAGCTGGAATTATCTCCTGTTCAGAGCCCAAATGTGCTCTATTAGAAAGAGATCTGGCGTTTGTACCAACCAGGGGATGTGTTGGAGAAGAACGAAGAGATGCAGGAGAAAAGTATGCAACCGGCAGCCAGGCATTATCTTGTTTAAATATAAATCTAGTGGTCTGTGAAAGGAAGGGCAACACTACAGGGCACAGAATCATGTCAATATACCACCACGCTCTAAGGGTGTCACAGATGACAAGCAAAGGGGTTCAGTTATCAAAATGAAATGGCATCCTGTGTCACAACTCCTAGTTGTCAGATGACACTTACGTGAGAATTGCACTGACGTTCTAGACATCTCCAAACACATCTTTACTGGTCAGCAGAGCTCAATTCAAAGCAAGACTCTTCACTGAAAACAATTCTACTCCACACTGCAAGAACCCAGGTCGAATACATCGAGCACTAATGCAAACATGACTGGAAGAGAGCAATGGTGAGAGGAAATTAGCAAAATGGCCTTCGTGATCTCGGCCTCTATTCACTGAGTCACCTATCAATGGTCATTGCAGTCACTGATGTTCAAGTTAGAAGCTGGATCATTAATAAAGATGCACAGGGCTGTGTCCTTTTGCTGATAAGGATCCATCAGGCTGGGAGCACCAATCGGACAATCACCATGTCCTTGCATTCTCTCAGTGCTTTTGATCGACCATTACCTTCTTGATGCTCTGTATCACCATGGTTTACCTATTCCCACCAACATCATCGAATGGCAGCATTGCTCCCACCCAAATGTTTAGCCCTTTTGCCCATTTGGATAACTGTTTCTTAGTTATACAGTAACGCTTCCTATGGTCTTGTAATGCTTCTTATGTTATAGAGTGTAATAAGGAAATACTGAAACTTGTAAATAATATAAGCTCAGTTAAACACATGGAAATCATCCTCAATGTGTAGTCTATATGTACAAAAATTAGAGAGCATGACAATGAAATGATACTGGTTCCAGTTTGCAAACAAAAGAAAAAGGAAACCTAACACAAATATTTGAAACTCTGCACTTTCGAGACATTAATACCATTGTTTATGTTCCAAAACTGTAATTTTATGAATGCTATTTCCTGTTTTACATGACAGATTAATTAGTTAATACTATCTTTTTACATTGTGGAATATTTTTTTAGCCAATCTGGAGTAGTAACTGTTTTAAATAAGGCAATTTGTTAACACAGGCAAAAATGCTGTGGTTGCTGCTTTGAAGAAATACTGTGCAGTTCTTAACATTTGTCATATATAAACAGAAACAGAATTTTTGAATTAAATGCTAAACATTGGCTATATTGAACTATTGTTCAGATTTAGGGATGAAAATTTTATAACATTAGCTAAAATTTTAATTAACACTAAAATTTCCTTTTATTGCACTATTCAATACAGAGTCAATGGATTAAGCACAAAAAGGTTCCTTCTCATTTAGGCGTAAAATGATTCTGACTTAAATAAACTTAAACTAACTTTTAAGAAGTTAATTTCCAAAGAACAGTAATCATACTGAGCATAATTTTGTTTAAAGTTGTTCCATTTCTTATCCACATTAATACAATGCACCTATTCCTATTATTAAAAACTTATTTTTGAATATAACATTTCTAAATTACAGAATTAAACTACAGTAGACTCTTGGGTATCCACCCTAATGTGGCAGTAGGATAGGCCGGATAACAAAAAAGCCGAAGGCCAGAGTTCTGTTAACTCATTTCTTTGCCCCACCAATAACAGAAGACACAGTCGCTCGCAACGTGTTAAGTTAAAATAGAAGGCTCTGTACCGGTGCTTTAATTAATGTTTATGTTCAAGTATTAATGTTTATGCACTGCACATTTCAAGAATTTATAAGAGAAAAAGTAAGTTAAAGAATATAAACTGCTCATATCAGGGTTACCACTCAAACAGGAGAATGAATTCCCTGATTTTTCCAGGTGTGTTTTAAGAAAATTCCAGTCTATCCGTGTAACGCACTTTGGCTGTACTAAGAGGTAAATTAATTATGATACCACTTGAAAACATAAAAACTTGCCAATTACATATGACATACATATATATATTATAAATAATACCCAAAACATTACTATTATAACTAAAATTAGAGTTGTTTTCTTCACTGAAGATTGAGATTAGAATCTGCCCCATGCGGATTAAAAAATTTCCTTTTTTTTCTTTGTTGTTGTTTTAGACATTTTGCAACTTAACGAAAGAAAGAAATCTATTTAATGATATTTTTAAATAAATTCAGGTATTTTATATTTATATAGCTGCATACATAAGCAAAAAATACGTGCATTACATTTTCTGATGTTATGTCATCGTACTGCTAGAATTACACTGGTTGGACAAAAATATGGAAACACCTTTAAAAAAACATGTTTCTTTGCTTAATATGGTATAGGAAACCCGTTGGCATCCAAAACAGCTTGTAGTCTTCTCGGAATGGATAAATACAGTTACTGTATGTTTGCCAAGGGAATATTATACCATTCTTCCTGCAAAACGGTGGCAAGTTCAGATAACGATGTTGGTGGTGGATAACGAGAACGCACTTTCCGTTCCAATGTAGACCACAAAGGTTCAATAATATTCAGGTCTTGTGACTGTGGTGGCCAGGGAAGATAGGATAACTCATCCTCATGCTCAGAAAACCAGTCCTGGACAATGTGAGCTGTGTGAACAGGGGCTTTGTCGTCTTGGAAGACACCATCACCATCGGGGAACAAAGTTTGTACCATGGGATGAACTTGATCGGCCAAAATGTTCACATAAGTCTTGGCAGTCATGTGCCCTGACACAGTTATCATGGGGCTAGCAGAGAACCACGATATGGCTGCCCAAACCATAACAGAACCCCCGCCATGTTTCACTCTTGGCAACAAGCAGTCTGTATTATAGGCTTGAGATGGCGTTCTCCAGACGTAAACTCGGCCAGAAGTGGGAAACAATGTGAAAGAAGACTCATCAGACCATATTACTCGCTTCCACTGCTCTATAGTCCAGGCTTTATGACTTAAACACCACCTTTTCCTGTTACGGGCATTAGCATCACTGATGAGTGGCTTCTCAATTGCAGCACGGCCAGCAATTCCCTGTTTATGAAGCTCCCTTCTAATTGTTTTGGTACTCACAGGGTTCGGTAACACAACATTCATTTCAGCAGTAACTTTTGCAGCTGTGGTCTTCTTATTTTTCGTCACAATTGCCCTTAATGATCGTCTGTCACGATCACTCAGGACACACTTTCGTCCGCGCTGTGATTTGGCAGATGATGTTTTTCCGCTTTTCAAATATGCGGAATAAATCTTCGATACAGTACCTCTTGAAACACTAAACACCTCGGCTACCTTGCTTACGGAAGCACCTACCATACGTGCTCCAACAATTTGCCCACGTTCGAAGTCTGTTAACTCTGACATAATGCAATGACAACCTCACATAACAGTACTCCGACAACAACTGAACTGTTTAGCACATTTACAAAGTTGTATAGTGGCGTCAGTAGTCAAAAACGCCAGCGCCACCTACATATTTCATTAAAATCAATCTTTCTTTTCAAACATGCATTTCACAAGGTGTTTCCATATTTTTGTCCAACCCCTGTAGTTTCAGGATTATGCCACAGAAAATTTCCTGAAATCTGAAAGTATTATTTACTACTAATAAACAAATTTAGAGGTAAGAAACAACATTAAATGAAATGAATAACATTAAAATAATTAAAAACTGTATTACAATAATCAACGATATTTTAATTATATAAAAAATATAATTAAGATATATATAATTAATAATTATATTAAATGGTTAGCATACATGACTGATTACTATTTTTTATTTTACTGCAAAATGACAAATAAGGCATTTATTAAAAAAAAAATAGTGCTTAAAAGATTTTGCAGTAAAATCCTAGTATGGCACGATTCTGAAAATTGCCGAGAACACCAAAATGACCCACTTACTGATCATCGGAATGTTGTGTAGCGAATTCTGGGTCGCAAAATTTAAGTGTTTTTTATCATTTAGGTAATCAATTATTTCAGTATTTTATTTGTATTTTCATTTGATTTTTAAATTTGAAATTCGGAAGAGTATAATGAATATATATGTATATTTGTAAAGAATGTATTTAAAATCTTTAGACAATTATTTTTCTTCAACGAACGGTTCAATTTTCTAACTAAGAAAGGGGAGCTCTTTTAACAGATGTAACATCTGTAGGAATAGCCTTTTAAGATGACAGTTGCAAATTTGGGCAGTATATCGTTGTTCTCGTCTTTGTTACCAAGCAGTAAAAGTGGTTGTCATAATTGGCTCCCCGCTATTCACTTACCATTTTAGCTGTGTGAATGTTGCTTTGCTTAGTTTCAGAAGAAAGGGAAAGGTTGTAATTGGATCCTGAAGGGGCAGTTTTTGTTGTTTCTTAGATTTTTCGCTTGTTAGCAAGGGGAGTTGAATTTTTAGTTTCCAGTTTTTGCAGGTGCTACTGTAGACAAGGACTTTATTCGGATTCGTTTGTGGGTTGGAATTCTCTGGTTAAATTATATTGAAAAGTCTCAGATTGGCAAGAATTTAATTTTATGTGTAACTTTTGGACCTATAATTGTGAGTGGGAGGAGAAACTGAGTTTTCCTCGGTTGTTGCGCGAGTTTTGAAGTCAGTTTTTTTTTTTGGAGAGAGTTTTTGAGTTGGATACAAAGGAAAGAATTAACAGAGAGGGCTTTAGGCCCTGTGGCCAAGCTTCCCTTGCGGGCGGCTTGCGCTTGCGTTCTGCAGACGTACTCGGCTTTTAGCTGAAGAGATTTACGATACTGCCGCTGTGTTCGCCGGAATTTAGGAGATAAGTTTTGATACAGAGAAAAGAATTAGCAGAGAGGGCCTTCGGCTCTGCGGCTGTACCCCGGCGGGTGGCTCGCACTTGCGATGCGGCATGATAGACCCATTCAAGGCGAAGATGTGAATAATGGAGAATTTTTCCTGAAATTTATGTTAGTAGAACTCAGAGCGAACTCTTCCGAGTTTGAAGCGGTTCTCCCTGTAAAATGGAAGTGAAATGGCTCGTACCAAACAGAAGCTTTCAGTTCATGAGAAGAAAAAGTTTCAACATTCTGTCGTCAGTGATTTCTCCTTCAACTTCAGAATTTTTTATTGCCGATGACTGATAATTGATTCTTCATTATGGTTCTACAAGAGGTCATTTTTCGTGGACTCTATTTGGAGCTGATTACCTAGGACCAGTTCAATTTCGGAATTCCTCTGCAGCCTATAGCTTCTTATGATGATGATGATTCCAGAAGTCAACTGCGAGTTACTTAATATTTTATTTCGTACGATTATATTTTTTTAGTAGTTTAATTTAAACTAATCTTGCTTAATTTCGGGAGAAAGAGGAAAATTTATTTGAAAATTAAAAAAAAAAGAAAAGAAAAGGATTGTTTGTGTCTTGGAAGAATTCAAAGTTATTGCCAAAAATAAGAAATTTATGTTAATTGTAACTTCTATAGTAGTTTGTGTGAAATAAAGTTTAAATGATTCATTTAATGTTCCAGTTATTCTAAGTAACCATTGTTATGTTAAACTACAAAATTTTATCTTGATAAATAACTCTTGAAGAAATTTAATGTAGAATATTAATTTCTATTGTATGTAAGGGTAGCCTGGCCAGCTCTCCCATAAATTTATCCTAGATATTAATAAATGAGTTTTGATTTTATATTATTACTTGCATTTGTTTTTGTGTGTTACGTAGTTGGTCTGTTCAGTCACTCCATTTCTTTGAGCCAGGAAGCTTTTTAGAAACATGGAGATTTACTTGGGTTATTGAAAAATGTTTCTGCATTTTAGGGTACTCACAATGCACCCTGTTGATTTCAGCAAATATGTTCTAACCACATTTTATTGAATATTTGAGAGTTGTTTGTTTTAGGTGCCAGGAAAGTTAGAACTAGAGCTTGATTTTTAGTAATGGAACTGATTGATTGGTGCTTGAATATTTCTTCTCTCATGCTTATGAGTTTTGATTTAATGAATATGAATTTGTTATTCTTGAGTTAATTTTAGAAATGAGTCAATTATAGAAAGGTTTTGGTTAAGATATAGTATTCAGTTCTACCGAGTACCAGATAAAATTTATTCCTTTTTGCGTTTTTATGTTAAGATTTATTAAGATGGATTTGCTTTGGCTATGTGTGAATTAATTGAATTAAGAGAAAGTTAATTTAGATTTTTTTTCAGATCAATCAGTCAGTTTCCTTCCTCTTTTCTAACAAGTTAATTTTAGTAAGTTTATATAAGTTTTAGTTTGTCACGGCACTAAGAGAGATTGAGTATGAGTTAAATTTTAAAAATTAAAAGTTAACCCCGCAAATTTAAGCAATTTAACAATAATGTCGCCAAATGGAGGCTATTCTAACCTCCATGGTACTGTATACTAATATCATTGATCGTTTATTTACTTCTGGTAGACAACTACAAAAGAGAGTTTTAACCAGTATATTACATATTAATACCATATTAACATTTGCCTGATTTGAAAAAAATATGTAGTACATCGTCGCACGTAGGTGGAATAAGGAAGATGAAAGTTCATAAATTTAGGTAGAGTACACACAATAAAACAGTCAAAATCTCTTTGAACCATGCGTTGAGTCATGGAGGCAGGCTTAGGAAGGAGCACATGACTTTTTAAAGTTGCTTTAATGAAATAGTAGTAAACTAGAATTCCAAGTCGAGATTTGAAAAATAATCGAAAGCAGCAATTCCAACTTTGAGTTTGTCCAAAATGGATTTTCCAGATTTAAATTTTAGAAAAAATTCTTTGGCTTTTTGCATGTGAATTTTTATCCAAGTAAAAAAGGATATATCATTTTCTTTTTCTGGTTCTTCGTATACTAAGATTAAACCGATTTTGTTTTTAAGAGAATACATATTTTCTTTAATTCAACATGTACTGCACATGCGAGTCTCTCGATTCTCAAGATAAACTTGCATCGCCTTTCTAAAAGAGAATCTGATTGGGGCTGCCAAAATTGGCTCTATGCCAGCTGCCCGAGGGGCACTTACACTCGCCTAAAAAGTAATCGCTTCCAACGTCGGCGCAAAACTCATGTTTTTGGGAGATCGCTGTTGAAATTCCCCGACATTTCCAGATTTTGACTAAAATATTTAAATTCCCTGAATTTTTTGGTCAATTTTCGAAATTGACTCAAACTCATTTAATTTTTCACTGTTAAATGTACACAGATATGAAAAGGAATCCCTAAGGTAAGAGTCAAAACTTAAGTTTTTAGTTTCTGAAAAAGTTCTTCATAGATAACAGCTTCTGCATTTTAGTTCTCTTCCATGATGCAATGTTCCTCCACTTATGCAAACAGACGATATCAGATGGCATTGCTTCCTCCGCTGACTGATATACTGCAATGCTGCCCCAATCGTCTTCAGCCCTTCCAAACGTGGAATGAGATTTGTCCTGTCATCTGAGAGTCCCTGCTCCCCTTCCTCTATTACTTTCCCTTGTGTCACCATTTCTATATTATCGTCAATTATTTCAACTTTGTCATTTGTTATCCATTCTGTAATGCCCTCTGCAGTCACAGCCTCACAGACTGGCATTCTTTCCAGCAATGAAACAAGTTTAGTGTTTTCATCTTCCACTTCAGCTTTGTAAACTAGTTCAGGGTTGGAATGTCCACCTTCGTGCTCCAAAAGAATTTTCCGAGACCTAAAAAGTGATATCTTTGGAATCTCTTCATATGCATCCATTGACCGCCTTATGTCACCTAGCATGTCAATCGTTTTCAGAGTGGTTATGTAGTCTTCATTATCATCAGTTGCTGTTATGAATGAACTAAGAAGACGCCGCGGATATTTTTCTTTAGCTATTCAACGATTTCCAGGTCCATGAGCTGACAAACTGCTGTTACACTGGGTGGTAAAAATAAAGTTTTGAGGTCCCCATCTGCGAGTTCATCAGTGGTTAGATGCGAAGGTGCTATGTCAACAATTAACAGCTTTTCTTGGTCAATTGATGTTTTTCTACAATTAGTACAAATTCATTTTGAAAGCAGGTTTTAAAAATTTCTGAATTCATCCATGCTTTTTTTTATGTGTGTAAAAGAAGAGCATTGATTCCTGATTTTTTTAGTTTTTTAAAGCTTTAGGTTTTGTAGATTTTCCTGTTAACGTCAACCTAAGCTTGCAATTGCCGGTTGCATTGCTGCAAGCTGAAACGGTGACTCGTTCCTTGCTTTTCTTGGATCCTGGTGCAGCGGTTTCTTTTTTTCGATACAAGTGTTTTTGCAGAGAGCATCTTATAATTTAAACCTGTCTCATTCCAGCTGTATAACCACTCCCCAGAAATTTCCTCTTTTTCTATAAGCTTGAAAATATGGTTTCACAGGTACAGCCTTTTATCAACAGGTAATACTTTCCCATTTATGGTAATCTGGCAAAAGCCAAATCGTTTTTTCCAGTTACCTACCCATCCATCACCAGCAGTAAACTCTGAATCTTGTCCTTCTATTTGTCGCTTAAATTCCAAAGCTTTTCCCTGCAATATTGGCCTAGTTAAGGTACACCTGTTCCCCTTATGTGTTTGTAATAATAAAGCACAAAAATAAAGCCTCTCCAAATTCTTTATGCTCACCTTTGAGCATAGTTTTTCTTCCTTTCATTTCACTTCCAATAGTGATAACATCTGTTTATAAATATAATTTTAAGATTAAATTGTTTGGCAACTTTGATAGTTTCTTGTATTGTAAAAGGATTAAGTTAGAGAATTGTAGCAGATGCCCACTCCCAACGTCTTGGCCATGTAATTTGTTCCTCGTTTCATTACGATAAAAGAAAACTAGACCAGATAGTCATGAACCAAAAACTTCGGAGTCTACTGTATAAAAAGTATTTAACATTTTCAGTGAACATGTGTACATAAATTCAGTGTACATGTGAAATAGTTTAAATGATTGAAACAGAGACATAATAGAAAAGAAATCAGTAAAATTAAAAATCTTCGGAAAATAAAGGCTAGTTCTAATTTTTTGACTAACTTCAGATGTAAAAGATAAATTTATTTTTTGATCATCAAAATGCAAATATGCAAAATATATCTTATTATGAAATGCTTTAGTAAAAAGCTCAATAAAATGTTTAGACATTAAACAAAACTTTAAGCGACTTCTTTTCATAACATAATTTAATTCTCTAATAAAAATTATGAATCATTCTTATTTTCCTTCTTGCACTTAATGGGAGGTGGGAACAATTATTTTTCATTGTTTATTGTGTTCATTTTGTGCAGCTTTGTATGTATTAATTGATGAGCAAATTAAAGGTTTCTTGTAATTCAGCAATTTACGAGCAAACATTTCCATGTTTACTACACACCTCTTTAACCCTCCAAGCATTATGGGTTTAGCTCTGAAATTTCAAAGTTCCTCAAAATGTATTTTCTTCATTATAATTTTAAAAACGACTCTCTCACTTTGTACCTTGATTATTCCAATTTACATCCAACCCGAAATAAGATACATTAAAATCTGACACAAATTTTCATGTATAATGAAAAAAGCCACCCTTTCACGTGGAATTTTATGTCCAAAATGATGAGAGGGTTAAGGCAGCAAGAATTTACTATTATTATTTTAGCTAAACTTAAAACAGCTGATAAATCGTCAATGCTTGTTAGACTTTTCTGATGTTGTTGCTTACAAAAAAGAATAATTACCAAGGCAAGTCAGACTTCACTAGCTCATACATGACAACTCATACTTTAAAACAATACATTCTAAAACTACGTTAAAATGGTTACCTTATAATAGATTTCTGCTCGAATAATTAAATTTAATTATTTACACAGCCAAATGATTATTTTAAATGTCAATTAAACAACAAGTTGCATGTCAATAACTCACAGACATTTCCTGGTCAAATCTTTTCTCAGCTTGCTCTCGAGCAATTTGGGCTTTTGCACCTAAATCTTGGAATTGCTTAGTTTCTAATTTCTGTAACATCTTTAACTCTCTCAATTCGAGTTTCCTAGAAAGAAATTATAAGAAAAGTCTTGAGAAATCAAATAGAATGACTTATGGAATGCATATCTCATCAAGAGATGAGAAATATTCATTTATTTGCATAGGTTAAGGAATATTATGCATATAAAAAAGGCACTTACACCTATCTGAGATGCCATTTAAATTATAAAATATAGATATCTCCTGCTTTAGCAATGCTTGCTTTATACTACTTGCTTTTACAAAAGATCTAACCTAATATTTCTTTTTTTGGGGGGGGGGTGAGGCTAACGAAAGAAGTTCATTAAGAATTTTCATTCTTACGAAAAGAAATAAAAAAAACAAAATCACCACTCAGCATATGTTTTATGCAATGATTCAAAAAATGTCTAAATTTAAAAGAATGAATTAAAGAAGTGTGCAGCCTACAGAAAAGTGTACAGGAGCAAAAAATACATCATTATGAAAGTCAAGAACACTTCTCTTATTTCAAAACTTATATGTCTGCCAAAGCACACATCAATCTTTGAAATTTAAAACAAAGCCGCAACAGCATAAATAACTACTCAAAACTGAAAATAATACACATTAGCAACAAATGCTAAAAGAACAACTATAAAAACATACTGTAACTGGAATGATTTTGCAGTTAAGAACATGGAATTTGCTCAAGATGTTTACTTTGTCATGACTGGCACATCTTCAAATTGTAGAATTGCCTATTTCTCTAAGATATACCTTAATTAAATAAAACAATTAAGAATAAAAATAAAATTGAAAGAGATAAATAAGAATAAAGGAAATGTGATCTTATATGTGGCAGGGAAATTCTTGTACTTCTTATTTTTAGTGATACATAGAAAACAAAAATGAGGTGTGTGGTTGTCCCCGACTTAAATGCATGTTTTATGGTAATTTTCCATCATGTGCATTAGATTATCCCATTTTCTGCAATAGGAAGATAAATGGTGCCTTAAAGCTTCTACAACAGTGTTTGGCAGGGGCTTCAGTGAAGCAAATCATCATCACAACATGTCTCACACAAGTTTCAAATTTGAGGATTATGCAGGTTTCTCCGTTTGCTGGATGCCTTTGCCCTTCGCCTACATGGCAGCCACTAGCCTACATAAAAAAACAAAAGGCCCACAGAGCAATGGGGATGAAGATATTCCTGATTAGGAAGATGTTACTGATTGCATACCTAAACAACCTGACACTAGAAACCAGAACCTCATCTCTGCTCATTTGAAAACCGAACAGAAATGACACATTTTTATTGAATGCATGATTATAACAAAGAATAAACAAAATAAATACAGCAATAATTATTTTCCATTAATTAAATTTTATACATTTTTATGTTGAACTTCTGAGCGGCATGACCGGCTTTATCTGGTCATGAGATTTGTCACTAATATATATAAACTTATAATTTAAGATATATTGCTTCCTTAGTTCCTTTAATACTGTAAATAACATAATAAATGTAACATTATAATGTAATAACATAATAATGAATATCAATTTATGAAAATAGAGATTATAATAAGTAATTATGCAATGCTGTTGTAAATACAGTTCTTTGACAGATCCAAAAACCTGCGCAGTCAGATTTCTGGTAACTGATAATAGCTGATACGTGGATTGTATAAACATATGCTGCACAGAGAAACAAGAAAATAAATTTACTAAATAAATATTAGATCTTTCCGAAGCAAAGATTTTTTTTGCTTCAGATTTTCTGTCTTTTTAAAGGAACGGCAATGAAGGGGGGGAAAACAAGAAGCCTTAGAATGCTTCCAATTGAATAAAGAACACTATCTATATGTACTAAGAATAATATCTACTATAATACAGTATATGAATCTATAAGGAAAAATCCTCAGTATATTTAACGATATAAAAAAAGTCTTTACACACATTGTTATACTTTATTATTTATAGTAAAATCATTGTAACAAGCACATCAAGGCTAATAATAATAAAATACCTTTATAAGGTTATATGCTAAATAATCAGCTTCGTTTTATATTTTTCGTGTGATTTTTCTTACTTCCAACTTTTCCATTGAGAAGTTTCTGATGTAGCCTAGGCCAAATGACAAGACTCCGTCACTTTTGCGAAAATTTTAATTTTGTTTTTTACCAGTTCTCACCTTTTTATTTTGCATTTTTGCTATACGCTGGAAGCTTTAATTTTAGTACTCAATGCTTAGAAGCATTTATGATAACCTGCATATTGTTCATAGTTTAATGTTTCAGACTTATCAGGCTTTAGCACATGAACAATTAAGGAGTTCTGAAAACTCATTTCATCCTTCTCAACTATTTGCGTGAATATTAAAACACTGAAAATTAAAATTATATATACATATATATATATATATATATATATATACTTTTTACTTGCCATTGTGTCAAAGTCTCAAGAATATATCCCAACAGAAATTCCGACTTAAAAAGAAACAAAAATTTTAAAAAGCACATTACTGCATTAAAATAAAAATAAAAATCCTAGATATAAATATCACATCAAATTTCACAATGAATTATACAAAAGACAAAAGTGCTAAAAAAAACTTATTTTGAATGTCTTTATTTTCTAAAGTAACAACAATGTTAACCATTTTGGCTAAAAAAACAAAAATGCCTTTTTAACCCATTAGTGCCCAGTGATCTATTTCTAGATCACCTACTGAGATGCCACTGATGCCCACTACTGAGATGCCCACTACAATGCCCACTGAGAACATCTTTTAATCACTTCTTGCCATTGGCTGATTTCATTACACATGTGGCCACACCCTCAAGCGTGTTTTGAAGCATTCTTTTCCAGAACAGTCCAGCAGATAACGTCTGAAGTTAGCCAAGTGATGCTTCATAGCACTGCTTTCAATTCTGTATCCAAAGGGGAAAAAAAATTTAAAAAGTAAGTTATACTTTTCTCACGTGTTCTACATTTTTAATCCTCTTTAATTGTTCTGCGTTATTTAGATTAGAAAAATAACTGTTCTTATTAAATTTTTAGTTTAAACATGCTGATCTATAAATAGATCACTAGACAATAGTGGTAACTAATACTGTTTTTAGTCCAAAGGGATTTGAATCCCGAAGGACTATTACTTTCGTTTTGGCATTTTGCGTCCTTTCACTTTTCAATTTACAGCTTATTTTATTTATTTATTTTTTTACATAGCTTTCTCTTCAAAAATCGTCTGCGTTGCACGGGAAAATAAAAAGGAATTTCAATTACAATTCTAAATAAATAGCCAAATAAATGTGAAATTCTTAACAATATTCTCTAAAACTTTAACGAATTTTTCATTAACAAACTCAAAGATTTCAATGCCAGCAATACCAACATTGTACAGAAAAATTGAGAATATATGGATCCACTTAAAATTTTTAAAGCCTTTTTATCTCTCAACTTATAATAAATGAAACAAAGATATGTGAAAAAGTGGAAAAATAAGCCAGAGCCTTGGAATTGATGTTAGAATTGTGGAAGACAGTTAGACAGTTAGAATTGATGAGTTGAAGAGTTTTATTGGTTTTTTTATTTATTTTCTCTGGCTACCTACTTTATGTAGTGAATGTGATTACTGGTCAGAAGAAGATCTCATGGTACAATAGTAAAATATGCAATGTCTCGCAATAAACATTTAGAAATTAAATCTGTAACCCATTTTGCCAATAATAATTATGCAGCAATTCAAACATCAAGTCGGGCATCCAAAATAAGAAAATTAATTCACGCATACTAATCACTTTTCAAAAATTCAGAATTTTCAGTAAATTTCTCTCTCTTGATAAAATGATGATTAGATATTACAGTCATCATTTTTTCAAACAATTTCTTAAAGGCGAACTTTTATGGTTCAGCTATAAATTTTGAGCCATATGTGGAGTAAAGGGCTATGTTATAATTTTGGTGAGAATTTTGACAATACTCCTGAAACTTCAAAAGTACCACTTGGAACATGAGTGGTGAAAAAAATGCTACAACCAATAATTGATCCCAATAGCCACATAATTTTTTTTGGCATTTTTAATTCTTATGACCTACTACCTGAATTGAAAACACGAGGATTCAGAGCCACAGGCACAATTAGAAACAACAGAACTGCGTTTTGCCCTTTAATGCCTGATACGATACTTAAAAAAAAAAAAAAAAAGTAATGGTACTTATGATTATTGTTTCAACGAAAGGAATGAAATAACTAAAGTTAAATGGAAGGATAACAAGTGTGTAACAACACCAACAAACTTTGATTACATACAGCCTCTAACTCAAGTTTCAAGGCATCAAAAAGGTTTTAACGAAAAATCACAAATTTAGCAACCTAGTACTATAGCTCAATATAACAAAAATATGGGTGATGTCGACCAGCACAACTGGCTCTTGGAAAAACAAGCAATTCAAATCCGTGGCAAAAAACGGTACTGGCCAATATTTAAGAAAGTTATTGACATGGCTGTCGTTATCTGAACTGATAGTTATGGTATGTGAATAAAACTTCATAATTATTTATAATATATGAAATGCAATTTAAAAATATTTTTCAAAAATTCTCATTTTAAAATAATTTGGGCATTAAGAGAAGCAACGAAATGCACTGGTTAATTAACCTGCTTTTGATGGCAAAAAAACGCAGTGTGATGAGGAGAAATATTTTTCACATTATATTGTTAGCAATATATTAGCTGTGTGTGGGGGGGATCTTAAAAAAAGAAGGTGACAGTATATTAAATGTAAGAAAGTACATAATATAAATTAGAAGAAAGGATAAAATGGGCAAATATTTAATATGAGCAAACACGTCCTTCAAATTTCTTAAAAGGAGAAAAAGTTGGTCGCATGCTCTCATTAGTCAATACCTTAATTAAAAATAAATTTCCAAAACATTACATTAACCTTCTTTCCTTAAAAAAAAAGGAAAACAAAAACAAAAACAGGCATTAACTACCAAATTTAACATCTATCTTATCATGTTACGATCGCACTATTCCAAACATTCAGAGGAGAATAAACCATGATGTGTAAACTAAAATTAAGAGATTTGTATTTAAAAATTTTTGTATTTAATTCTTTTTAAAGAGCATACTACAAATAATTCTATCTTTATACTGTTAATAGCAAGGCCTTACATTCTTTTCTTAAGATTCATATTACCCGATACTGTACAAAGACTTTGCACTTTAATTTTATCATACTTTCAATTTCTGCAACTTTTTGCTAGAATACTTTTATTTTGATTTCTTAAATAGCCATGTTATCCAGCTCCCTTACACTTCTTCAAACTATTAAGGAAACCCGATTTTTCACTGTAGTCTCTAAATGCATTGTTACAGAATACTGTACAACTCTACGATTTTTAAAAAAATTTCTCAGGAACACATTTTAATAAACAACATTAGCTAAATTTATTTACTAGAAGTACTACATTGTGAATAGTCAAGTATGGCAATCTTAAAATTGCCCTTGATGTCAAAGGCTAACTTTTTCTCCTTATAGAAAATTTAAAGAAAGCTTTTACTTACATTAAATGTCTGCCCATTTTACTCTTTTTATTTTAATTTTACATTATTTTCTTATATTTAATATACTTTCACATTTAGTTGCTTTTTTAGAATTTTTTCCACAAATACATAAAATAGTATTAATATAGCACATAAATTTTTTCTTCTCATTACACTACGAATTTTAGCCATCAAAACCAGATTAATGAACCAGTGCATTCCTTTGATTTTATTTTCTGAAATGCATTTGTGTTTTTAGCCAAAAGGTTCACTATTACTTCAGAAAATAAGGATATTCAGTCCTTCAGCACTTTTGCTTTTTATATAATACATTGCAAATTTGATGTGATATTTGTATCTAGATATTTTTCATTGTTACTTTCATTTAATGCAGTAAAGCATGTGTTTTTTGTTGCTTTCGAGGTCTGAATTTGTGTTAGGGTTATATTCTTGACTCTAGAAGAATGGAAAGTAAAAAAAAAATTCTTTACAAAAAGGAAAAGAAAAGAAAAAAAACTCAGTACCTAATTTTTTGTTGTTGTTCATTCAAACTGTCAAGATGACAAAACGCCTTTTCAGAACTCCTTAACTCTTCTTGTTTAATGTTTTAAATAAATAATTGCCCCTGATGAGTCTGTTTGAAACATTAAACTATGAACAATTAATATGCAGTTTGTCATGAGTGTTTTAAAAAAATAATGAAAATATACTTTTATTTAAACTGCTTAATGTTCACAGCAATTTGCTTACTTAATAAATATTTTCCAGTTACAAGAGTTCCTTTCACTTTTTGAGATAGTATATTCCTTTTAGCATAAAAAATTATACATGTAAAATATAAAATAAGAAAAAAAATTACTAAATTTAACCAACTGGGCAACCGACCTTCAATTTCATAAATTTTAATCAAACACATCCCCACTCTAGAGTTATGCTTTGCACAACCTTTCGTCACTGCAGCTTGTTACCTCACTATCTACTACCGCTTAGAAAAACCATGTCTCTCGCTTTGCTTTCCTTCTCTATAGTTTAAAATGCAAACTTCACACATAGAAATAGTGGTGTGCATTAACCCTTTTGCAATGGCACACTTTTGTTTAAGATGTCTGCATAGGACGGAAGGGAGTCATCACACAGTATGTGGGTTTTGCATTGTTAAGCCTCACTTTAGAAAAAAATTACAAAAAAAAGTTTTAAGTTCTAGCATCATAATTTTTTTATTAGATTATTACTTAGGCTCTTCACACACACACATATATATATATATGTTAAACTTAGCATAACTTTTTTTCTTTGATTTTACATGAAAATATACTTAAAAAACTGCTTATCTTGTAAAATAATTTTCGAAAACGCTATTCAAATTACACTTCATTCCAAAACTTAAGGAACAGCATGTTTCTCAAAGCTAAACATTTAAAAAACGTCAGTAGCATTCAAATTCACAGTTTTATATGCATGATAGTAACGAAGTTTAAGAAAATATATGCAAAAACAATAGCTACCACCTTTATTTTATAGAAATGAATACCTAACATAGGAGTTGGAGAAAAAATGCAAAAACTGTAATTTTTGTTCACGGGTGTTGATCTTCAATTGTTACTAGCAATTTCTTTGACAATATCCAGTAGAGTCTAGGAGAAGTTATTAGCTCCATTCATTGAGGTGGCGAGTGATTGGATTGATGGAAATGGGAATGTCACAAGCGGATGCTGGTAGACAACTCAATGTCTCTCGTAATATGGTCCAACAACTATGGAATCAGTTTGAACCCAAGGATTCTGTGTCTAGAAGAAATGCTCTAGGCAAACAACCTAGAGTCACAACACCTACAAAAGACACGATGTGGTCCAATGTAAGATATCGAGACAAGATCCTTGATCAGTATGTCCACCTATATGCCACTGCTATAAATCCTGGATTTCTTCTGATGGACAAAAGACTGCACTGAGCTTGGGTTGTCGAAGAATATCTTGAGGGTCACGGAATGCAGCAAATGGAATGCCCAGCTCAATCCGCAGACCTGAATCTGATAGAGCATCTTTGGGATTACCTTGGGAGACAGGTTGCTGTTTTATGTCCTCCTCCAAGGCCGTTAGATGAGCTTGAAAATACATGCCAGAAGACCGACAGCAACCTGTTAGATTTGGGTGACTAATCTATATCGAGAGTTAGTTTTTTTTTTTTCCTTTCAATGGAGAACTGGAACAAATTTTTGGACACACGTGCTCTCATTCACCAGGCACAAGAATGCCATAATTTCAAATTGATGAAACAACTTAGGTTTTCTATTAGATGTAATCTAGAGAAAAACCAAGCACTTTTAGATGCCCAAAATCACTTTTTGTGTGTGCAAATAAAGAATATTAAGTCAAGCTACATATCAATCATGAGAAATTTTCAGACTAAGAGAAGGTCAGGAGAAGTAAATTGGGTTGGTGAGAGAATGGTCAGAAATCTAGAGAGCAACTCTGTTATTCATTCAGTTAACTTAATTATTCTTAATTTTATGTGAATGCTTAATCAGTTCAACTGTGAATATGTCAAGTTTTTGTTCTTATTTGCTTTTCCTTTTAAAAGCAAAATCTCCACTGGTGCACTATATACCACAAATTCCCAGCTGAGGTTTAATCTTAATGCTCATTTCAAAATAAAGAATTACACTACAAGCATATCACAGACTCTAGAAACTAATAAACATATTTTAAAGAATTCATTTATTGTTCAAAATAAGTTTGGATCTTAAATAAAACATCACTTATCTAAATAACAAAACATTCTTTTTTAATAATCCTACTTAATACACATGCATATTTTTTGCTAAATCTATTAGTTCTTTTGTTGCCACTTCCAAGAAACTAATAATAATTAGAGGCCAAAAGACATTAAGTAAATAAAATTAAATGAAAGTATGTATAAAATACAAACTACATATTATATGAAATCCAACATTCTCCCACCATACGTTGTTTACCAGCTAGAAATTTAAAACAGTAAAACTTTTGAAAATAAACACAAAATTTTGAAAGGAAAAGATAAAAAAAACTCAATTAAAGTTCAAATATTCATATAGTCTAGTCTTTGAATAGGCCTGACTTCTCTTCCACTCCTGGTTTTCACAGATTTTACATCTTTCTCGCAATTTTCCATTGATTACCCTTCAACTATAGCTTGTAGAAATCTTATGTTCTTTAGATCTTCTAACCAACTGCATGAAAGCTCTTATGGAAAAATTCTTTGTATCTTTCTTCAATCATACCAGTCTAATGATGTCTTTTTTATGTAATAACTCATTTCCAATGCCTAATAGCCACTCACTACATTTAACATTATCATTTCCAATAAGAACTATGTCTCCAAGTTTAATACTTTGTTCATGCTTCTTCAAATCATGCCTTTAAATCAAAAGTACCAGATATTCAGATCTGTATCTTTTTCGTATAACAGGGATTCGTCGTTGACAATATTTGAATCTCTTGCTGAGGGAACGCATATCAATCTCATCTAAGTCATGAACATCTGATTTGATATTTTCAGAAATCTTGAAAAAATGAGTTGCAAGATAAAGGAATAAGTTCAGAGTCTTTTTTTGAAACATACATAAGTGGACGAGAGTTAATCACAAATTCTGCATAACACAGTACCTTTGTCATTTCTTCAAAATACAGTAGAGATTTTCCCAAAAATCTTCTAAGAATTTGTTTCATCAATCACTCCCAAAAACTGCCGCACCAAAAAGCAGTTGGGGGTTTGAAAAACCATTGAATTTTCCTACTGGTGGTGTATTAAACAACATCATTCCAATCAATGAGTTTAAAAAAAATCTGGTGGTCTGAAAAAGTTGCTTCCATTGTCACAAAAAACTACAGAAGGATGACTTCCGCAGGCTATAAATTGACAGAAAATCTGAAGAAAACCCCTCTGCAGACAGAGAGAAAATGAGATGAAATGGACAACTCCATACACAGCACATGTATATAAGGAAATCCAAGCTTTTGCTTCTCCTTTCAAATAACACAGGTCTAGCCATACCAATTCCGATAATTTCAAAAATGGATGCATCCCTTATGGAGTTTACCGATAATATAAAAATTGGTGCTGTTAAACTTCTCTTTGCATATCTTAAACAAGTAACGCATTTGGATAAAAGAGATCTTATGACTTCTTTTGCATTTAAAACCCAACAATATTCTCTTAGAATACTTAACAGCATTTGAGGGCCAGCATGAGAATCTGGTGTTCGGTCATAATTAACCTTTTCACAGCCTGATAATCTCCCAGTAAAACAAATGAAAATCAAAAGTTCTCTGTACTCTTCTGAAATGTAGTTTTTGTTTTCAATCTAATAATTCCTTCTTCTTTGTTATATGTTGTCAAAGATTATAATCTTCTTTTGCCTAAATGATCAGAAAAACATTCATTTTGCATTAACAATATAAACTTCTTTTCTGCCTTTTGACTTCTTTGTAGGATAACTCTCCAACAATTCATGAAGACTTTCCATTTAGACAATTAAAAATAAATCTTTTCATCCAGGCAATCAACTGCATCACTATGTTATACCTTGAAAAATAATAATACTACTACCAATTTGACCCATTATGCCTGCATTCACTATTTTTCTTTTCATCAGATTTGCAGCTACAAGTATTTGAATAACTTAAAAAACAGACAGAAGAATGTCTATCAAATTTTGTTTTTCTGTTTTCCTAGGGTACAGAATCTTCATCAAAATTTTGTTCTATTATTGACCAGTTAGATGAAGGTTCTAAAAACTATGTGGGTCCCTCCCACCATTTACTTGATAACAATTGCCTAGTGGAATATCCTTGTTGAGAATGGATAGATTTGTAATCTACTTTCTTCTTAGAATTTTATTACAAACTTATTCTTTAAAACAAAACTAAATCTAAACATAAACAGTGATAGCAACTGAATAAACAAAATTATTTTGTTACACTTGCTGCCGGATTTGCTTTGTAGATACAAAATGCGGAGTAATTACACTGATTATGTGAAATCCAACATTCAATTTCATGCGAAATCCAACATCAATCCTTACAAAGGCAAATCAGCTGGATTCTGGATTCCAGCAAGGTGTTTCCATGCACGGGGATTTGTTAAATTACTTATTCCATTCACCCTATTGTGCACAAATACCATCCAAGATGTTTTACGCAGAATCCACCGTAAAACAGCCATGTATCAGTACAGTAATGTTGTTTAGCATCTTTCCACTGAAGCTCTTCTGCAACAGACATGCACAATCAAGCTCCCACCATAGCAACCATCAGCTACAATTCAGGAATAGTCATAGGTTTTACAGAAGACCCTTTTCGTCTTTTTTTTTTTTTTTCCCCCTGCTAGGACATTAACCTGGGCATGCTCAGAGTTTTCAACAAGAATATAAACAGCTGCTGTGAAGGCTGAATGACTAGCATCACAAAAGATATGCAGAGCAATGTTTTATCTGCTTCGATCAATCGAAAAACACTGTGATACAGTTATCCACTTCAGAAATTAAGTTCTGAAAACTAGCTTATAAATTCCTTTTTCGTATTAGCTCTAACTTCAGAGTCCCAAGGTATGTTTTCCTTTCACATCCCTTGGAATAATGATTTGGGTATCAGTAAAACAGGACATAGTAAACCAACAGGATCAAATACCTTATAAGTGACCAATTATTCTTTTGCACACAAGGTTTCAAATTTATAGCTGTCTAAAAAGTCCAGATTCATCATCAGCATATCTTTTTTTATATCCCACAAAAGTAAATCGCTGAGGATGATTATCATTAGTGTACTGCCAACCACTCAAATTGAATTTTCCTTCGCTTAGTATGACGTGAGATGTCTCAATGAAGGGCAATATATCACGTTTATCATTTAAGCTTGTTAATAAATTATCAGCATAGAAACTCAAAAGAAGAATCTTATTCTTGATTATATCAGTCAGCATTCAAATATCTTCCCAAATGATCACTGAGGACTGCAGAAAAGGGCTGCTCGTTACACCAATGACCAATCTGGTGTATTGCGTTACATTAATTTATTTACAGTCGCTATTGTTCCACCAGAAGAATCTCAAATATTTTCATTCCTCCGCCCGAATGCTCACTTTCAAAAAGGCCTTTACAGTATCTCCAATAACACCATGTTTAAATTCTCTAAATATGACAAGGAGACATAGAATGAGTTCTAACAAATTGGGACCGGATTCTAGACACTGGTTCAGAGGTAGGGATTCAATCTGTATGGCAGACGCATCGAACATAGGACATATTTTGGTAGTACAATGTTTCTTAACTACAGGTCAGTGAGGAAGAAAGTGCTGGTCAGAAACATGTTTACCTGTGGCATCATCTATTCCTAACTCTATCCATTGTTTAAAGATATCATCACAGTATCAAATAATATTTTTCGATTTAGCTCTTTTGTTGAAGCTTCAAGTCTTTCTATCTACATCTTTGTTGCTGGGGAAGAGGCAAATTACCGTCTTTCCAATGGTAAGACAACTTTGTACCTCCCATCAGCTTTCATTCTTGGAGTGTCTTGAAAATATTTCTTTATAAGAATTTTTTTTTTCCTTCTTGTGACTTTAGCTCAACTGAAAGGTATATTGCTAAGATGTCTAAAGAAAAAAGCTCAAAAATATTGGCATCTCTCATAAACATGGTTACAATCGTCATCAGTATGTTTTCCCTTTTAGCATTCATGTTTTTCTGGTAGCCTGCCCAGGGTACCACAAAATATTCGCTTGCGCGTCAAAATAAACTATTAGGCTAACAGTGAATTACAGACTCTAGAGACTAATGAACATATTCTAAAGTATTCATTTATTGCTGAAAATAAGTTTGGATCTTAAATAAATACATCATTCATATTAATAACAAAACATTCTCTTCTACATCCACATATTTTTGCTAATGGCTAATATAAGTTGTTTTGTTGCCAATTCCAAGAAACAAAACTATCAATAATTATTAGCGGCCAAAAAACGCAAAGTAAATAAAATTAAATGAAAGCACATAAAAAATACAATCTACATGCGATCTGAAATGCAATATTTAAGCATTTCATTGCAATTAATTCATCTGTATCCAGATTTTTAAATTCATAAAGTAAATAAAATTTATGATCATAGCAGCAGTATGACATGCACTCACCGGAGAATATGATCTTCTTTCATTGGTTTATCTTCATCTCCATATATTATTTTACTTGTGGTAGTAATGACTACAACTCCATCAATCATAAATCTTCGCGTTTTCTTTAAAGTTTTCTGCTTTATTCTGTTCATAGTATTATGAACATTGCTCGCTTTTTTCACAACAGCTGCTGGTTTCTCCTGCAAAATTTTAGATAATTAGAGCATCTTATGTAAGGTAAACTATTACATTCAGGGATTTTACTATACGTTGACATTAATAAAATTTGAAAAACTTGTGTTCTAATATATGCACATCCCACTGATGAAGATTATAAAAGTGCAGATTACATCACATAAATAAAAAAGGCAAAACACAGAATATCAGGATCAACCTAAGATATATTTAGCACCTTATCAAGAGCCTTATAATGAACTGTCAAAATAACAGATTTGAGACTTTTTGAGAATTACTGAAATCATAAAAGTGATTTTACATAAACTGGCAATGGATTTTACTCGGTTAAAAAAATGATAATATAAGCAGGTCTGTTGTGAATCATTCCCAATTCTATAACTTGAATGCCAAAAATTTCCATAATGTTGCACCTATATAATTCAAAATCTGTCATAAGTTCATAATTCATTACAATTCACAGAAAAAATTAAAAACATAGTTAGCTGTATTTTTTCCAAATATTAATTATGTATTTAATTAGATTTCCTCAAAATATTATGTTCTGTTTCGTGCAGAAAAGAATTTATCATAGTTATACTAACAACTATACATAACTAATTTTCTAACTTCATCAATATGACAATATGGGTGGGTATAGAATAATTTAACAGGAATAGCTTACTTTAGTGGCGCAGTCACTATCACAAACTGATGATAAGCACTTATACAGTACAAAGTGTGAAACTCGTACATCCAATAAATAACCAAAATCCTCCATCATACGGAACCTCTCACAAAACAATTTTTCCTTTCTTTCTTTTCTTTCTTCAATGTACAAACACTGTGTGGTAAAATGATACCTAAGCAAAAGAAAGTGCATAAACCGAGTTTTGTTCCAATTAGCTGTTCCTCCCCTTTGGATTGGGGCAGGGGAGCAGAAAACATCATTATCCATGATACTACATACACTGTTTCAGCTTTAAACAGCTACCGGCTAATGAACCATATTTTCAACTCTCATATGGCTGTGGGTGGAGCAGCAGTTTTCTTTCTTATAGCCTGCATATAATTAGTGAATTTCGAAAACCAGTCAGTGTTTTTTTGGAGTGTTGCACATACTCGTTTCCTTTTGCTAGTGTAACAGGGAAAGAATGAGCAAAAATTAAGTTCCAATTAACTTACACCCAGCTAGCGCTATGAATTAATTACCATAGCTACCAGCCTTAAAATGTGAAAAACCAGGAGTTTCTGGGAGGTTTGTGCTGCACTGCAGTATCATTTTAAAAGAACTCCAGATTGACTTAAATTCACTTTATAAAGCATGATTCAGATTATTCAACTCCTTAAAATAAGATTTTGATGTAAAATATATTAGTATTTTACTAGTTCTAAATTTCTTGTTCTTTGGCTAATTTGTAATTTTTTTTATACTTCATTATGCAGAAAATCATTTGAGGTGGAGGCATGAAATCTGCTTAATTCAAGATTCATTAATAAATTTCTTTTATTACTGAAACCTGCCTTACTCAGAAAGCATAAGAATGAAAAACTGGAAGATTCAGTTATCTAACAGGAGACCCAGACATGACGAAAACTCGCGAGATTTGGCAGCGATGAATTACACTTTTCCTAAACTTTGATTTGGTGACTTATTTTTGCTCAATCTATTATTGCTGTTAACAAAAGTTAAGGTTTTAGTAAAAGATAACATTTCCATTTTCTTACCTTGAAACTTTACATCCATCAATCAGCCAATGAATTTTACATGTACTGAAATGCATATATAAAGTAGCCTTTTTAAAATCAAGGCAACAGTAAGAACATTCTAGAATTTTTTATATATTACAATGAAAATTCTCCTATGTGAAACACTGCAAGGTCATGAGAGGTAAATCTGCACATATTTTTTTAATGCATAGGCAGAATAAGTAAGCAAACTTCGCCAACTGTGAACATCAGTGCCAAAGTGAAAGTGAAAAACTTTGTCAAAAAGAACAACTGAGTGAATGCAGATGAGAAGAGAAGACATGTGCGTGTGAGGCATTGATGGCAGATTATTCTGCTGATGCTTTAATATGAAAAAAATTACTTATTATGATTTGTGTGCGTATTAATAAAAATATGTTACTGTGGTGGTGCAATACTTACCTTAATTTTACAAGTTACTCCAGCTTTCTAGAATGCATGGGATGAAAGTCAGCAAAACCGACAGTGTACGTCAAAAAATGGTACATGGAATATAGAGTGAGCATCATTAGATCACTAGCTACCTGCAGTAATCCCATAGGTTCATTTTGCAACTCCTGGACAAGCATTTATTATGTGGGTGATATAAGATCCAGCTTTTTAGTGCCACACAAACTAAACTAGATCCTACAAATGAACCTGGTGAATTCTCGTGTAGGCGTGAATTAAACAGCAGCACAGAAGAAGGGTGAAATAACACTTTATTATTTCAGCACAGAACACAAAGGCACATACTTCATGCTTTACAATAACACCGACCACTTGTGGTGGAACTTAAATGTTCTAACATAAATCAATTCAAGTCTAAAAAGAATAGTGCTGGGTTAGCATGTTAAGTTACAACTAACTTAGGTTGACTCGACAAAACCTAACAGGCATGACAATTATCTGAAATGGCCAAGGGGCGTACTAGCATAAGAGCGAAATAAGCAACGAAATGCGCGCTGGCTAGCGAAAACATGATCTGAATAAACTAAAGATATTCACGCATTTAAATACTCACTTTACTTATCTTTAAATTTACATCCTGGCAAAGAAATGCGAGGTAAATTTGAGTTCAGGAACAATAACAGAAATTTGAATAAAAAGTTAGGTAACTTTTCCCTAAACATTTTGTTAAGTTTGGTTTTGATTCCAAGTAAAATCTACAAGTTACTTCCGATTCGTGACACTACAAATAAATGTCTGAATTGTAAATTAGATCAAATGTGAAAATTGGATGTTTTTTGGTAAAATATTAATAAGCTTGAAATATTGTTTAGCCATTTTTACTTATTTTAGAATTGTTAACGAGTTATAGGTATTACATCTGAGAACATTTTCTTCTAAAGTAAAATGTAGGAATTATTTTCGATTTGCATCAAAGCAAATAAATACGTGAATTCTAAATGTAAAAATTGATATTTTTAGTAAAATATCAGCTAGTTTGGAATACAGTAAAATCAGCCATTTTACTTATTTTGGAATTACTGATGAGTTACAGTAATTCTTAAGAATGTTTTAAATGTATAATTTAAATAACATGGTGTAGTTAGTAGTGGTGAGTTTACTGGTACAAAACCTAAAAGGCCATCTGCATCAAATACATGTCTGATGCTTTTGCACACAAATGAGATTTAGACAAAATAGACAAACAAACAAGATTAAAAACATGGAAATGCATAAAATACAAAGAAGCTAAAAAATGATATATGCTAAGATGAAGTTTCTTATAATGCAGACAATAAGACCATATTTGTACAGGTGTAAAATCCTAAAACATTAAATATATTCAAATAGATATTATTAAGATAAGACATAACATTGAAACAAACTCAAATTAAATAATAAAAACCTGCCTCTTTCAGGTACTGAAACAAATTAGTATTCACCTCTTTCCCAATTAAACAGTCAAGAGGCAAGTCATATTCGTTGAAATGTTTCAACCTAAGTCTTTTAAAATAAGGGCATTTAATTTTAAAATGATGAACTGAGATGACAGCATTACAATGGGGGCAAATCAGTTCACACTCTCGTTTTAGTAAATGGTCGTGGGTAATTCGCAAGTGACCAATTCTAAGTCGAATAAGTAGAACTTCCTCCTTCCAGTTCCTAGTAGCATCCCAGTACTCAATTCTAGTTCTCACACTTCTTAGCTTATTATCTACCTGACCATCCAAGTATTTCTGCCATTTATCTAATATTTTTTTCTGATAACTTTGCTATATTGTCAGGAGGGGCAGCCTGACTGTACAAATCGATAGCCGACTTTGCTGTAGTATCTGTTAGCTCATTACCTCTTATGCCTACATGCCCCGATATCCAGCAGTACCCAAAGTGCCTTAAATTTAAATTGAGAATGACGTCATCTACAATAACAGGGTTCTGGGCATCACAAAATGCTTCTAATACTTTTAAGGCACTAAGCGAGTCGGTGTATATTACAAACTTTTTCTCACTTAAAGTTCATATGAATGAGAGTGCACATTAAATAGCAGACAATTCTGATGTGAGGACTGAGCAAGCGTCAGGCAAAAGTCTGCCCACAATGTGGTCTCCAATAATGAAAGATATGCCAACATGTCCAGCTGCTTTTGATCCGTCAGTAAATACAGACACATTACTAGTGTAGTTTTGCCTGTGCTCAAGAAAAAGCTGCCTGTACACCAACTCGTTAGTTCCTCTTTAGCATTTGTTTCAAACAGAGTTCATGAGAGATATTAGTTCATCAATTTCGATGCAAGAGAAATGAAATTTGTGAAGTCTGGTTTCTAGACATTTTAATGCACCCTCCACTGGAACAGTCCACTGATTTTGTTGTTTCACTTCTAAATTAATATTTGTTCGCCGTTTTATTGTATCTTAATTATAACTTTATATTGTCTACAAAAATCCTGATTAATACAGACAACTAAGAAATTCTTACAATCATACATAAAGAGAGCCTGAAGACTTGACAGACAGTCACTATAAACATCAATTGCAAAATATATAAATAAAAATTATATTTTATACATTTAAGAGGCAACCAGCTCCTCTTGAAATACAGAATTGTATTTCAAGCACGTTTCAACATTTTCATAAATCTCTAACAAAATAGTATACCACATAGGCAGAGCTGATTCCACTCTCCAGTCTTGATTCATTAGTGTAAATATCAACTTCTCCAAGACATCACATTTTTTTCGCATAATTAACATGTTGTGCTGGATGAGTAAAATAAATATAAAATATCTTTTTCCAGTATTCAGTTTAAATTTATCACAGAACAATTGATAACAGACAGTGATAGGCAGCATGTCGGTCAATACACAGGCACCCAAAAGAGACTGTTTTAAAACACCTAGTCAATGACATCAGTCAGGGTCATTGAATACTAAGTAATTTATTTTGAATACTCTGTAGTTCCACTGCCCTGTAACCTCAGGCTCCTATACCATACATTACAAGAAGTACAATAACATTATATATGGATCTTAAAACATATTTCAAAGCCAAAGTATCTCATGAAAAATTTTTCTTATAAAACCAGCGGTATGAAATCAGTTTTTCTCTATACACCTCTTTAAAGTGAAAATCAAAATTCAAGTTAATCTATGAATACTCACAAACATTTTTAACAGCACGTTTCAATACAGAGCCTTGAAGCATTAGCTTCGGAAGTCTAGTATTCTTACCTCCCTTTGGAAAAAACAGAAAGGATATCTTCTGTACATTAAATTTTAATCTTTCCATATTCAACCATTGACTCAAAGCTTGACAAACCAGGAAAAATCGAATTATTCAAAATTATAATTTCTCCATAGATGCATCATAAACAATATATATAAAATACCATCCGCATAGCAAAGTACTTTAATACTAAAGGGAGGTTCATCTTTTAGAAAATTAATAGGCAATAGTATTCCACAGCAGCTGAGAATACATGATTGTTCATTTCTGTGAATAAACTGTAGTAGACATAATTTGCAATTAGCCATACTGAAAACCTTCATAATATTTTGTGTTTTCAAGGAAGTATTTTACTTCACATATATTTCTAGTCTTTCTTGAGGTTCTCTTATATAATATCCTTCCATAATCATGAGTAATACCATAATTCCTTTAACCTGTGTTTTCTCAATACTCGCATCATGCGTTTCAAGCTTTCCAATTCTGCAGAACACCAGTGAATTCTCTTTCTTTTCAGTTTTAAATCAGTTTCAGTTTTTCAGTGCATCAATAATAACACTTTCAAATTCACCAACAAATGCATTAAAAACATTTCCATTAGAGATATCTTAGGGTTCTCTTTCCACATCAAAACTTTGTTTCAAAACTTCCACAACAGTCAACAACTAGCAAGCTGCCGCTGGACAATGGTTCAAATTAATAATCAGTATCGTCATGGGGAAGTAACAATCCAAATCACACAAATATTAAACAATTCAGAAATATTAAAATATAAAAACACAAAAAAAGACTAAAACACAGCCCAGCTGCAGTGTAAACTTCAATTACAAGTTAAAAACATTTAAGTTCTAAAATTTTCATTTAAAAATGGCATAAATTAAAAAATTTCAATAAAAAAAACTTTTCCTACGAATTACATAAAATCAGAGCCTAATATCTAACTGTTCTGAAATAAATCTAATTTCTTTCTTGCATGTCTCGCAGCACCTGGAAAGTGAACTATGTTTAACGCTAAAATTTGTTCTACATTTTTCATTGGACAATTTACAATTAAAACAAAATTCCTGTTTTTTCTTTACAGTATTTCTTTTTATGTGCTGAAAACACCTTGCGCAAGTAATTTGGAAATACCTAAGGCAACGTCTGAGCAGAATAAACCGTTTTGCCATATATGCTTTCCAACGTACATGGACATTGTCATCTAAAATTGTTGACTGACATACACAAGACTGTGTGCTATATGTTTTAGGTCTCTGCATTTTATTCTAAAGAGCAGATCAATGCATTCTCCAGAACACTGACAATCTTCTGTCATCTTAATTGCAAAGTATTCATCTTCAACAAGACTGCAAACATTGCAAACAATTACAAACAATTGCAAACAATTCCACAGCATTTCAGACTGTAAAACTTTTTCTTTTAGGTATATGATTTGTCTCTCAGACTTTCCTTTGAACTTATGAATTCTCACAATCCACCAACATCTTCTTGCTCTTTGAAAGTAATAACAAAATTATCATGTCTCTGAGAACTCATAATCTTTACATCCGCCTCACCTATTCTGAGATTCAGCTCATGATAAACATCAAATTCTAGGTGAGGCAGGTTTAACAACTAACTCATTTTTCCTCTAACATTTTTTATTCGAATAGTCACCCCTTCTCTTAAACATTTGATAATTATATTGATTGCTCGCTAACATATCCTTAATCTCATTAATTACATTCTGGATAATAATGCTCTTCGCACACTTTTTAGACGATTTTCAGTGTATTTACAGAAATATTTTACATAAAATTATTGTGTTTTAAATATTCCATTTAAAAACCCTTATCCTTCACTATCTTTCTACACCAAAATTTTAATGAAAATAGTTCTTTTCTTTTTAAACTAGAGGAAGAAGTATTTTATATCATTCCTCTTGAAGAGCTTGTAGAACGACGTCTGAACAATCTATAACACCGAAAGTCAAAGTCCAAAAGCGCAAAACTTCTTGGTTGATACAGCAGGCGATTTGGTAGGGAAATGAGTGAAGGGTATGGTCTTGATACACGTTTCTTGCTCCAATTTTTCCAGGAAATTAACAGTGGATTTTGAGTTGTGTCTGCTTGCTTGCTCTTGATGCAGTTCTACTAATTGATGGCACTGTGGGTAAAACGAAGATACTTTATATTTGAAAATTGGGTATAAAATACGTTCTTGATAATATGTGGAGTTGACCTTAACAGTTTTCTGCACTCATTTCAATTTTTATTCGTTGTTATATCAAGAAACAATATCAATCATCAATTCCTTTGAAAAACTTGATATTCTTTGAACTATGTTTTAAGATTTTTTTTCCTTCTCTTTGATAATAAATGGATTTCTTTTTATTGCAGTCATTTAAATATATCCAAGATTCATCTATTGTGACAACATCGTTTTTTTCCAAATAACTGTTTCTCATAGAGAATTCTGCAGCACGTTCCACTTTTGGCGATATGTTGTAGAGAAAGATGATGCACATTGTGTTTTTTCCCCTTTTTAAGATTTAAATCAGCATTAATCACTTTGTTTACATTCTTTGACTTCGAAGATTTTCTTTTAAAGTTCTTACCTTTGCAACATTCAAAACATTCTGTTTTTTCCTCAGATATGTATTTTAAACAATTTTTCTCCTTGAAGCCAAATTTTGACTTTTCCCCTTTCTTATTGACCATATTATTTATCGTTGATTCAAAAATACTGAAAATTCACAGCTTCCACAGCATTTTTTAATACTAAATGCGAATAATTTTCTTTGGAAAGAGAATAACTGTAGCTTTCTGTCCATCTCTTTCTTTAAATGTGCCATTTTGCAAGAAATTAAAATTGTCAAATAGCAGACGATAATTTATACTTTCAAAAATATAGTTGCAGTCAAACATTCTATCCAAGCATGCAATTTTTTTTTTCACATAAAAGCAAAGTCATTTAAAAAATGTTCGAACAGCCTTTGTATTGTGAAGTTCAGCAGTTTTTTACTGATGAAATCTATGATTTTCAAATTGCAGACAAGAAAGAGATTGATAACTTTGTCAATACCTGCAGCTAAGCTTTCAAATTATCTCGTGCCGTTATCGCTTCTTGCACAAATTTCAATAGTATAAAATCTCTTAAAAACACTTCTCAAATTCGAATTAAAATAAAGAAATTTTATACACACATACCAGAATAGACTTAAAACAGTCTTTAAGCACAAAAAAGTACAAAACGCAGAGTTTTTGCACCAAAATCAAACTGATCAACAGGCAGAAAAGTCGCTAAAGACAGTACATCCACCACACCACAACTGACAAAGCTTCTCTGGACAAAAGATTGAAAAACTTGATGCACCAAAATCTTAGACCAAATGAGAAGAAAAGTGCAAAACAGCATCTACCCCATTATGCTTTGGAGTTTAAACTAATATAATCCTAATAAAATACATATACAAATCTGCATCAAACAAATGCACAAAAGCAGTCAATTTATCAAATGTATTGTTGATGGATATAGAATTCAGTATTAAAGTCACTCATCCTCCAAAAAATCACATATTCAAAACCAACATAGGCATTTAACATGGAACACTTCAAAATTAACAAAATTCATTTGAATACTTAAAACAGAGTTGTAAAAAGTTATACAGTCATTTTCCAACATGACCGTTAACACAAATTAAGAACTTTCGGCCTGGTAAGAGACATTATACCAGTCGCCACTTTTTGTACCACTGAACCTATTTAGACTATTTGTAAGATAAGGTATGAAGTGCTCATGCTATTGAATATAAAAACGTGAATATTATCTCGAGGGAGTACAATTGTAGGTATAATCTGGGGGTCATGTGAGAAAACATTTGAAGTAGAAATAAAGTGTTTACCTTAGTTCCATCATCATCTGGAAAATGGGAGTACAAGGGAGTTTCTCGTAAATAAATTACGTCCGTATGTGTCTACAATGTAAGAGGTAGGGTTTACTGGAGAAGTTAAATAACAAGAATCAGCATAATATTTGAAAATTTTGCAGGACTAATTTTAATGGTTTAAATACAAAATTACCTTTATCAGTTGCCCAAGTGCAAATGAACAAGACTGAACATTTGTGATTAGATAAGAATGACAGGAAAGAAGTCAAACAAATGTTGTTGTTGTTACTCATGTTCACTTGTCTGACAAAGTCAGCCCAAGCCCACGAATTTCTCGTGTCAAGCTGCGCTAGATTACGCCTGTAGTTGGCAATAGTCTTGAGCACCTAACAGGTGACAGTGCGATTTGGCTCAGTTCTGCCCCCAATTTTGATGGAGAGCACCCACCAGGGACGGGTCCCTGGTTCTCCACCCCTCTCCCCTTCCACCAATCCACATCAGAGGACTTTCAGCTCGTTGCATAATTACAGTGCCGCCATGCCGCATCGACACTATACATTTACAAACATACATGCCTTCTAGATTCGAACCCAAGCTCTTCAGCACGGCAGTCAGTGACGTTAACCACAATACTGATTGGGCGGCAGTCAAGCAAACGGCACCATCTATTGAAGAAACTAAAACACAGTTTCCGTAAAGGCTGAGGGTAAAGATGGATTGGAATTAGGATCATTAACTAAAACAGAAAGTTCTTTTATTAGCATTGTGAAACACCTCTAGAAAATGTAATTCACCAACAGAATATGTTTTCTGAATAATTTTGTGTGTAGAAAAATGGAAAAGATTTCCGAGTTTCCTGTTTCCGAACATATGCCTCATGGTCCTCAATGCAAAATTTTAAGGCTCTCCTAGTTTGAGCAATGTAAATTAAAACACACTGTCAAGTAATCCTGTAAATAACTCATGAATTCATATCCGAAATGGAGTCCTTAAGCATGGAACTGGGAATTTCTACAGATATAAGAATAAAAGACAAAAAATTTAAATTTCTGTAAAATATGTGCAGTTTTATAGCTAATCAATGGAAAGAAAGGAATGACAACAAAATTCTCATAATCTCCTGAAACAAGAGGGTGCCTTTTCATGTGTTGAGATTAAAATTTAACTGCTTCGTTAATTACGTTGGGTGAAAAGCCCGTCAAGAGCAAATGCTTTTAAGTAATTTAGTTCTTGATCAAGAGCAAACTTAAAGTGCACGGAAAACAAAGGAACAAAATGAAGCTAACTTCTCTTTAGTCAAATGGCATGATCTGAAGTGTGATGGAAGGCAAACTGATGAATGTTTACGGTAAACAGTAGTGCTGAAGTTGGATATGTTTGTTACGTGTGACCAAACTGTTGAGGAACCAGAGAATTGGATGTCTCAAGTTCAAAAGTAAACTGAATAACAGAATCAAGAAGTTCATTATTGGAAGAACTTTATTTATGTCATCGTTATTTCCATCAAACAGGGTAAATGTATCATCTACATAGCAGAACCATACCAGGAAGTTTAAAGTTTCAAAAAATTTTGATTTACACTAACGCATGTGTATATCAGCAAAAATGAGACTAAGAGGTATTCCCTTAGCTAATCCCTCAGTTTTCTTGTAATACTTATTTTGAAAAATAAAATGTGTTTGTTTCAAATAGAGTTGATTAAGGGAAATAAGCTCATCAATTTTGATGCAAGCGAAACGAAATTCACAAGTCTGTTTTCTAAACATCTTAATGCACCTTTCACTAGAACATTGGTGAACAAGGGTTTTGTGCACGCACACACACACAAAAAGTAAATTCTTGGGAGAAATGCTTTTAACTCCTTTTAGAAACTCTACTGAATTTTTCTATTATCTAATAAAGGTTGAAAAATCTAGAAACTAAATATTCAGCTAATTGGTATCAGGCAGTGCCTAAATCTGAAAAAATAGGGTGGAAAAGAACACCACTTTTATGAATTTTTCGAAGAGCATATCTGGCAGAATTTGTAACAGATGCAATAAGTGATTCTTTTAAGTGGGTTGGAAGAATTTGTGAAGATTTGATCACATTGTTTATTTCAGAGAAGTCCAAACGTGAAGGGTCCTTGGGGACTGAATTATACAGTCCTTCGTTTAAGAGTTTAGTCAAACCATCGATGTAAGTGTTCTTGTCCATGACGACTATCTGGCCACCTTTATCGACCTTTGAAATGGTAATGTCTGAGTTAGAACAAATTTCATGCATTGTACCTTTTTCTTCTGTGATTAAAATTTCCAACGCCATACTTAAGGACCTCATTCTGCACATGAATTCCTGGGGTATTTACAGGATTCTTTGTCAGTGTGGTTTAATTTACATTTGTCAAACTAAGCCTTAAAATTCTGCATTAAAGAATGCGAGACATATGTTAGGGAAAAGGAAACACAGAAGTCCTCTGTTGCCCAGCACTGTTAGTAAGAAAACCACATTTTCCATTTTTCTGCAGCCAGAATTATTCAAAAAGCATCTTCTTTTGCTGAATTAGATTTTCTAAAGATGTTTCACATTCAAAAAATCTTTCTGTTCTAGTTAATGACCCTAATTCCAATCCATCTTTATCCTCAGCCTTTAAGGAAATTATATTTTAGTTTCCTTGTTTCATCAATAGATGGCACCAGTTTCATCCATACGTTGACTTCTTTCTAGTCATTTTTATATTCTATCTCGTTCAAAGGCCACCAGCAGCCAAATGAAAAGTCGGTGAACATTGGCAGTTCAGTCAGAGGTTTAAATCCCACAAATGGGCTGGTTGCATGGGCATTATCTTTGTTTCCTCATGCATAACATGTAATACGTGACAGCTGCCTTAGAAAGTCCTCCATGAAGTCATCCCTCCCCTTAGGCAGACAGCTCCTCGAGGCTTTGCCATAATCATATAAACCAAATCTATCTTGTTCATTTGCAGCTGAAGAGGGTGGTTCTGTATTTAAACCGTCAAAACTAGTCCTGCAATATTTACACACATTATGCTGATTCTTGTTGTTTAACTTCTCCAATAATCGTTATTTGGCACGTTATTTTAACCTAAATTTTAGGTAGAGTTTATCTTTGGAATGAATGACTAATTTAGAAATATACAGTATGCTCCCGCTTATTGCTTATCAAAATAAAAATACAAAGATATTATAAAGTATAATGAAAACTGTCACACTAGATTAAAAACAACATCACAAACTCTAATATATTATGCCGATTTGCAGATGTTTTTTGTAGATATCCTAGAGGTGCAAAAGTTGGTGGACATTCCGTCAAAATTATTTCCAGGTGCACTCCAAAAACATTATGCCCACATGGAATCCCTGTTATACTTCAAGCAATTGCCTGGCAAATTAATGTGTTGCTCAAGCTTGAATTAATACAGAATGGAGATAGCGATTGGGCTCACCGTTTTATGTATAGCAAAAAAGAACTCGAATGTACAACTGAAAGGTGATTTTAGGTTGTCATAAAAATTTACAATTCCAGACACATATTCTAGGAAACATGGGAAAGAACTGCTCTACAAGATTGGGAAAGTGCAATACATCATTGTGTTAGACTTGACGAGGGATATCGGCACATCTCAATGAAAGAAGATGAGCACTTTACAGTGTTTATGACGAACTCAAGCCATTATAAGTGGAGATTGCTACCATTTGGAATGAAAAATACAGGAAGCACATTTTAAAAAGTAACGAATAAAGTCCACATAAAAAGTAATGTTGCTCATACATTAATAATTTGGCAATTTTTCCTGAAGACTGGGAGAACATGTGAAATAAATATTCAAGACCTTACAAAAAAAGAGTAGGCCTTACTGTAAATCTAGAACAATGAGATTTTAGAGAAGGGGAAGTGAAATTTCCCGGCCATGTTATAGGTTCTAGAAAGCATTCACCAGATCCAGAAAAAGTGGAATCTATGAAAGAAATGCCTAGACAAACTAGTAAAAAGGAAGTATGCAGTATTTTAGGACTTCCCAGCTATTACTATGATTACATTCCATATTTTGTGACTTTAGTATTACTCTTGACAAACTTTACCAAGAAGAGAATACCCACTAACATCCCTTAGAGCAATGAAGAAGAAACAGCCTTTTAAAAATTAACTCAACACCTTTCCGACATGACTTAACTCTGAATCTCAGCTTTGCACTCTTGCTGCCGAAATTATTATAAACCGCTGCAGGTTTCTGAGCCAACCTGCTAGGTTAAATTTCATTGTGCAGTTTTGTGCTACGCTTTACTATTGAATTTAATTGTTACTTTACCATTTTAAGTTCCTCACCACAAGTAATGTAATGTAAATGTAACGACAATGTAAGCACTGAAGTCTGTGCCATCTCTAAATTATTCTGTTCAGTAAAATGGTCTTCTACAACCTTTTCTCTGTTGTATTCATTTTCAAGTCTTTGAGAAAAGCCGCAATTTAGACTTTTAAGTAGACCTAGTTACATTGTGTGTTAGCAACTCCCATCTGGCACCCGAATAAATCTGGTCCAATGGCTGAAGATCAACCCACCTTCTCACTAGCCCCGAGAACATCTCAGATTCCCCCGGCTCCAGTAAACTCAATGGAAGGGTTTGGCTTTTTAGCAGAAACAATGCAAGTCTTCATGAAACCTGCAGTGACATTTGATGACAGAACATAGGTCACTAATTTTTTGTAACAGTTCAACCACTTTTCACTTTACCTGGTCCCGGGAGTTTAAAGAATAACAATAGCTAACATTGCCTACGAAGGCAGGCTTTAAGCTGGTACAAGGGGATCGCTAAATTTTTATTAGGAGAATTAGGCAGTGATACATCTTTTGAGAGATTTAAAACTGCTCTTGTAAAAGCATTCTCAGTGGTTAAAGACACAGCAAAGTTAGAAGCTGAATTATTCAGCAAGTATCAGAGGAAGGCTGAGGAGCTGACTAAATTTCTTGTGAGAAAAACTAGAATTATTAATTTACTGTATGGGAAAAGACCCAATAATGAAATTATTCATATTATTTTGCCCTGACTGTTACCGCAGATCCAAGATTTCACTGAACTAAAAACATTAGCACTTTGGAACAGCTGTTTGGAACTGATGGTCAAATTTAAAAACAGGAGAGTAGCCGAAAGTATGTGTACAGTAGATTATGGCCAGAGATCAAATGGACAGTTTTGTAGGCTGATAGCAGAAAACAGGAAAAGATTTAACAGCAGAGCTTTCAAAATAAAAGGGCAAGTTTTGGCGATTGCCAAAGTAAGCTGCAACATAAAAAAATGGGGTTGGAGAAGCAGCAGTTAAACTAATATAGGGGGTGCTGATGAAATGAGGATGCAGTTATCCCACTCAGATAGAAATCCCTCTAAATTACAATTAAACACAGCTGTCAAAAAGATTTAGTCTTGTCGGTCATTCAGATTTTTCTAAATAATGTGCCAACAAAGGCCCTGTTAAGATACATGGGCGTGAGCAAACTTTCTTTGTGAAAACCTTTTTCATAGAAATTTTAAAAGATATCAGCTGTTTAGTGTAAAAAATATTAAAATATTAAAGTTATTGCCCCACATGACAAACACTGCACTTGTATAGGTAAAGCCACTTTAAATGTTCAAGTTAAAAATAAGACCCCAAAGACTTTTTTTTTTCCTCCTTGTTGTTGTTAAAAACTTACATGCTCCACTCACTTTAGGCATGGACTTCCTCATAATGGCACAGCCACAAATAAATTTCAGGAAGCAAAAGTTAAACTACAGTTACAAGCCAAGCCCAAGAAAGCAGCACAATCAGTCTTGGACCTGGGACATATGCAAGCCGAAGACAGGGAAGAAAGTAAACGATCTGGTACAAAATTGTACTGATAAAAAAAAGCATAACCCAAACCACACAACCTGAACTGAAAAATGACAGGTTCTCTATAGCAAAGCCCTACCAGTACCATAACATTAAAGAAGATATAACTGAACAACATAACAAAAATAATTATTCCCATTAGCAGTCCATATACTAGGCCATATTTTGCCATATAAGCCAGTAGTGCTATACCCGAAAAAGAATAAAGTGACTTCGAGTTTGTGTTCCTCTATCCATCCAATCAAGAAGGGCATGATTACAGTCGTGCCGGGAACACGTCAATTGGAATGTGTCTGACTGGGGCAATGTAATGTTTACTGATGAGTCAAGATTTGCTCTGGAGCCAGATGGCAAACGTATAAGAATATGGCGTGAACAACAAACACGCAAACAATCCCAAAACATCACCGAACATCACACATTCTGAGGCAGAAGTCTTATGGTGTGGGCAAGGATTTCATTAGGATACCGCACTGACCTGCACATCTTTAAACGGGTCCTTTGACAGCTGTCCGGTATCGAAACGAAGTCCTAGAACCCATTGTGAGATAGTATGCAGCAGCAGTTGGCCCTACTTTTGTTTTAATGGACGATAATGCCCGTCCCCATAGAGCTGACATCGTCGATGACTACCTGGAGAGTGAAGGGATTGCACGTATGGCGTGGCCAGCATATTCGCCTGACATATTGGAAAACTTTGGGATGCTATCGGCTGTGCTGTATCTTCACGTTTCCCACCTCCAGCCACTCTTATTGAGCTGGAAATTGATCTACAAGAAGAATGGTGATTGCTTAATTCTGCGGTGGTTGACAACCTAATTGAAAGCATGGTCACAAGGTGTAAACTTTGTATACAGATGAGGGAGGATCACATACCCCATTAATTTCCTTTTTTTCATTTTATGCTGTTTATTTTCACTTTATATATAATTCTGTTTAAGTCTCCAGTACGTCATTATCTGATAACTTATAAAAATTTAATATTGTTTTCATTTCTGTATATAATTCTCCATTTTGTTTTATGCATAAATATATATGCTACTTTCCTGCCAAATTTTGTATCAATCAAAATCTTCGTGGTTAACTTTTGGAAAAGAAGGTACATGGCCACGTTAGATCTTATCTCAGAGTATTTTCAAATAGCTATGAAACCCAAGGATGTTCCAAAAACTGCATTCATAATAAAATCAGGCACTAATGCTGTGCGATCACGTGGTTCAGTGAAGCCTGGTTAGTTACTTGCTCGTGTCGCCATCTATATTCGCCAGTGGGAAGTGCTGCGTCGCATGAGCAGGACTCGATCTTGGTTCAATTTACTGGGAGTCGAATTCTTTACCGCTAGCCCAAAAGAGCTCCGTTGTACTAGGTTCAAGAATTCTAACTCTTTCAAATTCACGATCGTAGAGTTGTTCAGGAGATCGGTCTGCCGCAAATGCCTTTCTGAGAATGCTTTTTGGCTTGTATGGAGCCCCATTGGCCTTTCAAAGAACCATGGGTGTAATTTTAAGATCTGTCCTCAGAAAATCAACTTTTATTTACTTCGCAATATAATAGTGTCTAGTGAAAATAAGAATGAACATAGTAAAGATTTAAATGAACTTTTTACATTATTAAGAGAAGCTGGTTTAAAAGTGAATGCGGCAAAATGTAAATTCGTCACACAGGAGCTTAGGCTCCTAGGCTTTAAAATTTCTCAAAGGGTCATAAAAACTGAAGCTTCTAAAATAATTGCAATAAAAAACTATTTGGTGCCAAACACAGCATAGAAATTTGCCTCATTTTGGGGCATGTGCTTTTACTATCTTGGCATTTATAAAGGACTTTGCACAGATAGCTGAACCAATATAAAAAAGAAGTTAGAGTTTATATTTCTCCCGCCTTCTTAGCATGCCTTTGTGGTGTAGTGATCGGCACACTCGGCGCGCATTTGAGAGGCCCAAGGTTCAAGTCTTGGCGAGGGCACGGCTCATTTTTCATCTCTCCTGCTTTCAAAAAATAACTTTATGCCTCTACAGTGGCAGCCGAACTGAAAAGGTGGTGAATGATGATTCTCAATCACCAGGATTTGGGGATTGAGTCCCCTAATCTCCAGTCGCCCTTTGAAAGGGGGAGTATGTAAGGTATTTCTCCTGCCTTCCGAGCATGCCTTCGTGGTGTAGTGATCAGCACACTTGGCACGTATTTGAGAGGACAGTTGTTCGAATCCTGGTGAGACAATTGCTCATTTTTCATATCTCCTATTTTCAAATAATAACCTAATGATTCTACAAGTTAAAATGAAAAACGTGATTTTCTTTGTCACCTGAAGCTAATATAGTGTTTGAGAAGTTAAAACCTGTGTTAATTCAAGCGCCAATATTAAAATTTCCTGAACTGACCAGCTGTCAAGATGTCTTTCATCATGACAATACTTAACATCACATTTCAATGAATGTCAGATGTATACGTAGCGAGTATGACTATGATGTTTTATGACATCTTCCATTTTCACCAGAGTTTGCCACTCTCAGATTTTTCCTACCTTCAAATCACTTCAAAATTCTCTGAATGGCTTGCAGTTCACGTCTTTAGAGGCTGTCAAACGGTGCACTGAAAACTTCCTTACAAGCCTCCACTTATAAAAAAAAAATAAAACATCACGAAACTAAATAGGAATGGTCGAACTGTAGAATTTCATTAGATACCAGCCCACATACGTATTGATGGTAATGAAAAAACAGATCTCTATGCAAAGAGGGATACAGAGTTATTTATTGAACAGAGTTCCATTCCTTTGAATTCCCTTAGAACAAGTAATCGAGAGGATCTTATGTCGACTTAGAAAATAGAATTATGAAATAAATTGAAGGTTGAACTCCGGGAGAAGGCTTTAGTGATTTTTGGCTCTAGGCTTCTTTATTCAGGATTGAAGACAGCTACCATATTCAACTGATAATCACTTTTATAATTGCCACCAAATAAACACTTTGTGAAAAGTCACAAAACTAATACCTAAAACTGAAGATTTAACCTGTGTTAGTTTGATCGATCAAGCAAGAATGTAGTAACTAGATACTTTTCCAATACCGAGGCAACTGCCAAAATGTGTGCAAATACGTAAAGGTGAGCAACTTTAAATGAGAACCACAACAAATTTTGACTCAACATGCTTTGATCCAGACAAAAGTTCTATAAGACTGTAATTAATTTACATCCTAGAAACTGCCAAATAATGAAACATGTCATATTAAATAAGTTTTTTTTTATTTTTTTTTTTTTTTTTTTTTTTGAAAAGGAACTTAAAGCAACAACTTTTATGAAATAACCTTGATTATATCTTTTAGAAGCGATGTGTTAAATGTAATAATAGATTTTGCCATTACTATTTCAGGTTATATTTCATGCCGAAATTCACATCTAACAATAAACATCTAACAATAAACATCTAATAATAATGGCTATTTTAAAATTCTGTCTAATCTAGAACTAAAATTAGCACTTTTTATCATATCAGAATGGCAAATTTGAAGTAAATCTTTATTTTCTTTTTACTACTTAAAAAAAAAAATTAAAACAACACTGTGCAACTGATTAGGAAGCAATGAGGGAAGCAGAATCAAACTAGAACTTGCTAAAATTTTAAAATAAGTTACTGTAAACAGGTACTTTAAAAATGTATATATTATTTTAGATGCTTTTATTCATATTTGCTTTTCTGCAAAAGTAGAATACTTTTAATGGACACTTCTTTGTAAAAAATTAAAAGTGTATTAATTGCCTTCATATGATTTTTCAAATTAATTTATTATTCCTTTTCTTAGGCTAAATCTAATGATTTTTCTTTTAAGATCTGAAATCTGCATATCCTCATCTTCCATCCTGAGCAGATTTTTGATCTAATCTATACGTCTTTTTACTTCAATTTACCAAAAAAGGGGGCACAAAAAGGAAACAATTTTTAAAATGTATACACACAAAAATATATTTACCTTTCTCCTTAAAATGACACAAGTCTCTTTCTCAGCAGCAGTTGAAAGAGATTTAGCTCCTTGAGAGTTACTGCAATCCTCAATATTTTTAGCAGCTGTTTCTGGAATATCATTAGTTTCAGATGTTCCAAGAGCATGTGAACATACTTTTGGTTCAGGAACAATATCTTTATCAATTAACTGAGAATTACATGAATTATTACTTGATTTATCAACATCATTTTTTGGTTGAATGGGAATTGATGTCAAGCTTTCTAATGCAAGTTCACTTATTTTAGGAGGCACTTCAAAAGTAGTATTACTCGAAATGCATAATTCTGTACACAAAAGTTGTGTTGGTTGCATTTCAAGGCTTTCCTTCTGTTTATAAAACAAGTTTCCATTTCCATCACTAGAATTTGTTTTATCAATAAAAACAGTCTCAGGAACTACTTTGTCTTCAAGTATAATGCTATTTTCTTCTGCAAGCTCAAAATTCAATGGTAATGAAGGAAGACTTTTGATATCCAAATTATTTTCAGAATTTTCACATTCTTCCTTATCATCACTGTGATGTAACAACTGAAGAAGTTCAAATTTCTCTTTTGGAACATCATCATTGTTTTTATTCAGGGTCATGACATTTATTGTTTCTTCCTCCATGAATGTTCTATCAGAAGTGTCACCAGAACTGCTCTTCATTCTAAAATTAAAATACACATTATAAAAAATAAATAAGAATTACAAGATTACAATAAAGCATAAAATGATATATAAATTTAATGAAATTTTGAATATCAAGGAAACACAGTGTTTTCCAATAGATTACTCAAAATGCTGTTTAGCATAAGTGGTAAGTACTTCCATTAAAATAATCACTCAAATAACTCTAAAAAAAATTTCATTCACATTTGTTAGTTCAAAACAAACACTAAAAAAAATAAGTACACTCTGTTAAACCTGTACTGACTAGATCATAAAAATTCATATTTGTTTATATGATGCTTGATTATAATATGTAAAAAACAAATTAAATAACCAATTTAGTATATATCTCAAAGATTAAACATAAAATATTTGAAAGTAAAGCTGATATCTGTAATTAGAAAATTCATACATATGGGCATAAAATATATATTAACTTTAAATGAACAGTATGTGCAAATACAAAAATTGTCATTATTGTTAATATGCCTACAATTGTTATATTATGCTTCAGTGATTATCATACATAATTACATACATGATTTAAATTTCTACAGTTGTTTACTGAAGAAAAAACAGAACCAAAGTACAAAAGGATCAACTTTTTATTTATAAAACATTACAATCACATAAAACAACATATTTTTGTGAAATAATGATAGAAAAGGCCACAATTTATGCGGCAATTAATTGGTAAATTATGGAACTTTGCAAAATTACATTACCTTTTTTTAAAATATCATAATATATTGATAGAGTTGATAACCAGTTTTTCTTTTAAAGCGAATTTTAATTTCTTGTTTCAAAACAAACTAACTTTTTTTTTATTCTAAATGCCACTTGAGCAAAAAGAAATCGCAATGTGAAGAGTTTGATAGCATTTCAGTACTGCAAACAATGTTGCCACACACTCCCTTTCCAGTAAAAGTCTTATACCTCATAGCCTTTCAGATATGCAAGAAATCTCCCTTTTTCATCAGTTCTTTGTTTCTAGGGACAATGTCTTTGAAAGATCACCGTTGCTAGGAAGTGGTTGTAAGATTTTGGAGTTATCGGCTTCACATGTCTGAAGATTTGTTACTACATTATTATTTCATCTTGAAACATGGTTTCAGTTTATCTATTGAAATTCTTTAAATTTTGCCTGAAACTATCATAATGAAAAATTTCTCAGAATATTGTTTACTCAAATACGGTCCAACATAGGTTGGTTGAAGAGAAGATGAAATCATGTTATTAAAGATGAATAATTGGCTAAGTCACAGTATGCAAAAACTCCCCCCCCCCCCGGGGGGAGTTTTATATTTTGGACGTGACTTTCCAATTTTTGTATAAAATCTGAATGCTTAGCAGTTGGGGATTTAGTAAAAAGTTCATCAGGCAAAGAGACTTTTGTTTCCATACATAAGTAACAATGCAAATCTTCTTTAATAACGGACTGAATCATAAGAGCTAAAGGTCAACATCAGTCCAAGAATTTTACATTTGAAGGTGGGATTTTATGCTGTTTTTCAAAGCTGAATGTTAGTGTTCAATTAAACCATTAGTTGTGGGTCATAAGCTGTAGTGTTGTTAGCTACGAAACTGAAGTAATTGCTCAAGGACTGGAAAAATTGGCTTTCAAACTGTCAACCTTAGTCAGATGTCATCTTCTCCGGTATTCCAAATCTAGAAAACCCAGTAAATACAAAGACATTTGCGATGAAATCTGAAGAGAGCTAGCTTTGATCCAATGAGTTAATCTATTGATAACAGTAAGCAGATACCTAAATACTTTGCAAGATAGTAAATGACCAACAATATCAAACTTAAGGTGCTTGAAGCGTTCACTTGGAACCTTGAATTCGGCAGCTGAAGCATGGGTATGTTTGTGAACTTTGGCTCGTTGGTATGCCATGCATGTTTTAGTGCAAAGTTGACAGTCTTTGTTTACACCAGGCGAATTTTTTTTTTTTTGTGTCACCAGCTTCATTTCCAGCACGGGATGAGTAATGTATGAAGAAAAATATTCTTTCACAAAATTCACCTATTCATGTGATACAATGGAGGTATCACGGTAAATTTTCTTACTGATATGTGGGATAGAAATTTCTTATAATCAAATACAGCTGAAGTGGCGATCGTTTCAAGGCCTCGATAGTGTGTCTGCTGCGATATTTTCTTCTCCAGAAATGTACTGTGCCTGTAGTGAATTCAGCAATATCGTTCAGTTGTCAGACTTGTCTTCGAGAAGCTTTATCTAAATTCTGCTGGAAGGCAAAAATGATTAGTGAAGAGCTATTCTTCACTCGCCGGAAAAGACCATCTTTCCAGAATGTGTTTAAAATGCTTTATGGCTACATAGATTGCAAGTAATTCTCGATCGTTAGCACTTAATTTCTTTGTGTTGATGATAGGGATTGAGAGAAAAAGCTTCGCAGTATTTTCACTATTATATACTTGATAGATCACAATATCCACTGCAGAATCAGATGCATCTGTTGTCAGAGTGATATGCGTGGCATTGCTAAGTTGCACAATATGCTTTTGACATTAGTAAAAGCACTCTGTGTGCCTCTGGGGCAAATTAAAGGCTTTTTTCCTGTTTCACTTTATTCCTTCAAGAAAGGTTGTCAATGGTTGTTGGAGTTTCTGCTCAATCTGGTATGAAGTGATGGTAAAAGTTCACCACTCCCAAAAATCTGCATAAGATTGTGAAGGATTCAGTTTAACTTTATCAATTTTCAATGGAAGAGGTATAATTCCTTCTATTGATATATCATAACCTAAAAATTCAAATTTGCTCAGACCAAATTTACATTTTGCAATGTTTATGCTCAGTTTTTTATGTGCTTCTGTGTCTGGAGAAGCAATGAGAATGTAATCAAGATAGCAGAACACAAAGTATAGACTACTCAGCATGGTGGTGGAAGGTTTGTGCAGTACTGCATAGACCAAATGTCATAAGGAAATACAACAAGTCCAAAAGATGTTATGATGGCATTCTTCAAAATATCAATTTCATGAACAGGAATCTATTGGTAAGTCCTTATGGTTGAAAATGGTTATGGTAGAAAAAATCATTTTTCCAAGCAGAATGTGTTTACAGTTCACTAGAAATGGTAGTGGGCAATGGTCAGGTATGGTGTTTGCATTAAGGGCATGATAATTACTACATGGCCTCCAGCCACTGAATTTTTTTTAAATGAGATGGATGACTAATGGACTTGACCAGCTGCTTTTGCATAGTCTGCAGAGACCTTCTTGAAGCATATAACCAACTTTTGTTGAGAAAAAACTTTCGACTTTATAGAATATGGGGTTTCAATGAAACACATCTGTTGTTAGAATGTCATCATGTTTTTTTTTTCCTTTTATCATTTCTTATGTTGGGTTTATGTAAGTTAGGAAATTTATTTAAAATGGTTCTATATAGGTTTTGGAAAGTGTTTGCAATGAATTTAGTAATGACACCATAGTTTTCTAAAGTATCTTCAGTCATCAATGTGGAAGTACCATCAATTAATTTCCTATTTCTAATGCTGACTAATAAGCTAAATTGTGAAAGAAAGTTATTCCAACAAAAGGTTTATGGACATCTATAATTATAAAAGGACAGTTGAAAAATCTGTGTAGCCTCAAATCCAATTCTAACAGTTTTTGACCATATATTTTGATTGACCATTAGCTCCAAACAGCTCAGCTGCAGTTCTCTTCTGATGTTGATGGTGGGATAACTGATATTTCTGCTCTAGCGTCAATTAAAAAATGGGTTCCTGGTGTGGTCACAAATATATAGATGCCAGCTCAACCTCTTGACTTCCAGCGGTCACTGAAAACTGGGGATTCGATTTTCCTCTCTCAATTCCTGATATTTACATGGTAAGCTTATAAGCGCTCTCACCAAAGCACTGGTGAAATTGGGTCACTGTTAATTTTTCGAATGATTTTTGGATTTGCATCTCGATTTGCATCTTTGCCTTCATGGACTGGAATCTCTACATTTACTTATTTCTGCTACCTGCAGTACTAAGTTTGATATCTGTTTCTGTAAATCTTAGACGATATTGTTATCAGATGATGGAGAAACAATGCAAGGCTACACGAGATGGATTGCGATTTAACTCCCATATCGTGTCAGCCAACGTTAATAGTTTGAACAAATTATGACTGTTTACAGACAAAATGCTTGGCATATTAAGTGACAGTCATTGCATCCACATAAGGTTTTCAAAGACTCATCTTGCACCTGCTTTCGCAACAAGTTGTACATATCACAGAGAAGTTGGGATGATTTCCCGTCACCCAGTTCCAATTTAGTAGAAGTTTTAAGTTTTCCGTGATTCAGAAGCAGCTAAAATTTCAATAAGCCTCTTTTTAAGACCAGATATTTGCCATCATCTGGTGGTTTCATGAAGATATCAGTGACTTGTGACAATGTCTCTGCTTCAATCAAAATAACTAATCATATTTTGTTTTATTAGCAGTAATGCAAGTGTTGTGGAACTGTGCTTCAATCCGAAGAAACCAAGACACCTTATCTCCAATACTGTTTCAGCATTCTCGGTTGCAGATACTTCATCATAATCAAGAAGTCACATCCCTGTTGCCAATTTATAAATTTGTTGATCAAGGACAAGTACATTAACAGTAGAACAAACTTCTTAAAATAAATTTATTAACAAGAGAAAAGAAGTTAAACAAATGATAACGAGTTTCTTCTTTTGAAAACACATTCTAATATTTATTTTTCTTTCTGAGTTCCTTTATTGTTGTGACTCAAGCAAAAAGAAAATCGCAATGCAAGAGTTTAATGCTACTTTTTTACTGCAAACAATGATGCACCAACCTTTATAATCAATTAAATGTTACCCTCAATGATTACAAATCCCATCACATCGGATGAAGATTCTCATTCAAGTGGATACAATACGGCTTCATCATACTGCATATACACAGATTTCCTGCTAGAATGCTGCATTATCCTGCAGTATATTTTCAAATTTGAAGAATCATCACTTGGTATCAATACCATTATTTTCTACATACTGACTGATAGTAAATGGTGATTTTAGATCACTGGAAAAACAAACCTTTTTTTCTACTACAGAAATTTAGCAAAATTTGCATAACATTAAATTTTCAACACTTACTTTACATGAAAACAGTTCCTATGCTAACTGGTCCTTTTTGGTACTGAAATGCAGCTAAAAACTAACAAATTTCTGCAGTCCCATAAAAATCTAAGGACTTAAGTTTAAATTTCTCATATGCTGTAAAGAAGTTTTTGGTTGGCTGACACATGTGGTGCCATTAATTTTCAAAACATAGCACTTAGTTTTTTTTCTCAGAACAAATGGACAGAGTTCAACAATTTAATTCAAATTCTGTGATTTAAAGTTTTGTTTGAGTTTTGAAGAATTACTTCAGAGTATACTTTTCATGTAAATTCTTACAAAAATTTGAAAAGTTTTAAGAATTTTCAACATAACAGATAAATAAAACAATCAGTATGAAAACATAAAAAAATTTCTTGCAAAGTGTTATCCAAATTAATTTCAAAATATTGTCAGAGTAAGATTTGACTCGGACAGAGGTGATATCATTGATGACAGTTTACAAGGAATTTTGACAGTAGTAGAATTACGGTATGATTTTTCATCTAAACCATTCTGTACAGACCATAATAAATGGAAGGCAGCATAGGAATATGAGGGCGGGATAAAATCCTCCCGACTAATTTATTCAGTTTTCTATAAAAAATTAACAAAATATGCACTCTTGTTTTGCCTTGATGGAACACCAGTCCTTCTTATTCATTAGCTCTGATCTCTTAACTGAAATTTTGTGTGAACAGTGCACAGAAGAAAACAACATTGAAATTCCATCATATACACATAACATACACATCTTTTACAAATAAGTTCTGCATATCCGTACAGACATCCTTTACGAATGAATGTTTGGGTTTGGAATGTTTGGAATGAATGTTTGGCTATTTCTGGTAATTCACTGGCTTGTTTCTATGACTGTTTTTACACAACACTCATCTCAATTTACATTTGATCATCAATCATCATTTATTTCAGAAAAGGATCTACATTGCCCTGTTTCAGAAGCATACTGTAAATGGAATAATGATCAAGACAATTCTCTGACAGTTCACGTGAGACTAAACTACAATAGCAACATCAAGGTTTTATAAAGCATGCATTCAAGTGGATAACAATCGAGACAATTCTCTAACAGTTCACGTGAGACTAAAATACAATAGCAATATCAAGGTTTTATAAAGCATGCATTCAAAGTAGCATCAGATTTCTCAGACTATTTAATGTCTCAACTAATCCTCAGGTTTATTATCTTAGGATTTAGCTAAATCGGTATCTTTGGCTTGTCATTAACATCTGAAGGTTGAACACTATAAGCTCTATTTTCAAGGCTGAAATTTTCATCTCTAGACAGCTTTGAATTCACCTATGTTCCCATCTCCGTAAATGTCACATATACACTTGCATGGTCTGCAGCACATTCTCTGCCTTTTTGAACACTCACAACATAGTGTGTCAAAAATGCAGCCTTCAATCACTTGTCTAACACAAAATAACATAATAAAAAAATGCAGCTTTGACTAAACATTATTCACAAATAGTCAAATATCTTGTCTTGAAAGCCAACAATTTTCCAATAGTTGCATAACATGAGGTTTCATAAAGGATATTTTACCATATCCTTCTTCAAAACATTCGAAACTTTATAGACAATCCAATATTACATTATTAATAAATTTAATTAAAAATAGTACAATTTCTTCAATATGTAGTAAAATACAGCAATTATAATGAAAATTAAAAATGCAGGAAATAAACCTCTGAATTTCACAAAAGTCTGCAAAGAAATTTATGGTACAATAAAATCACATATCAAAGCATAGACATAGCAATAACCATATCCAGTTTCCTAGCAACAAGAACAAACTTTTAAATTAAAAAAAAATTAGCATTTAAACAACTTAAAAACTAATGCACTGTGAAGAGAGTATTCCAAAGCAACAAATATCCACACCTTTCTACAGAATTTACACCGAGTGAATGTATTGGTTAATCAAGCAATCTAATCAAAACTTAAAATTCTTAATTAACAATTGCCCCTACAAAACATTTTGGTACTTATGTACTTTCACAACCATCTTGGTAGGAGTAGAAAAATTTTCAGAAAATGCCAAACTCTGACAGCCATGTGCATCCTTATGGCAACCATGCTCATAACAATCATCTCAGCAATGCCGCCATTTTCGAACACCTTATATTTTGTTGCATTCTAAGCTCCAACGGGTTTTATATACAAACTAGCGGGCAACTAGCAACTCCTTGGGATTCGAAAGTTGGACAGAACTACCAGTGCTTAAGATTTTGTAGGTGGCATGGCAAGCATGCCAGTTTAGAGGGCTGCGCCCGCTTGTTCAGCGGGACGCCCGCTTATTTCCCTTATGCATCCAATATACTGCATATGCCGGAAATCACGAAAACACCCACGCGCTCCCAGGGATTCGGAAGTTCAACCTAACTACCAGTGTTCAGCGATTTTCCTGCTGGCAAGCATTCCAATTGAGCGGGTTGTGCCCGCTTTATTAGCTTATGCATCCGCATTCTCGTATACATCCCTAAGACACTGCATACACATTCCCCATCCGGAAACTGTCGAAAACACCCACGCCGTTGACCAGTTGAGCGGGCTGCGCCCGCTTGTTCGCCGGGATTCGAAAGTTGGACAGAACTACCAGTGTTTAGCCACCGCGTTCGCCGGGATTCGAAAGTTTACCAATATTCCCGCCAGCTGAGCGGGCTGGACCCACTTGTTCCTTGGGATTTGAAAGTTGGACAGAACTACCAGTGTTCAGTGTTCCCTTATGCATCCAATATACTTCACATGCAGGAAATCACATAAACACCCACGCGTTCGCCGGGATTCGAAATTTCGACCTAACTACCAGTGTTCAGCGATTTTCCTGGTGGCAAGCATGCCAGTTGAGCGGGCTGCGCCCGCTTTATTAGCGTATGCATCCGCATTCTCGTATACATCCACAAGATACTGCATATACATTTCCCATTTGGAAAATGTCGAAAAAACCCACGCCGTGTACGAAACCGCCAGCTGACAGGGCTGCGCCCGTTTTATTCACGTATGCATCCAGAAGGCAATGCATACACGTTACACACGCCGAAAATTACAAAAACACCCACGCGTTCCCCGATTCGAAAGTTGCACCGAACTACCAGTGTTAATGGATTTAGCCGCTCATTCGCTAATTGTCCTTGTACGAAGTGTAAATGCGTACGTGTGCACAAATGCATACAATGAGTGAAAACTGTATTTGCATTTGAAAAGAAAAAAAAATTGAACTGAACTAAAAAATCTGATATGTACAACGCATGACTTCCTTATAAGGAATACTAAATTACACGGAATTTTCCTGCATTTGTATAAGAAAAAATTAGTTGAAAGAATTTAAAAAAAAAAAGGTTTTTTCCAATTAAAACTCCGATAAACACCTTTCAGTATGAATGAAACCATTTCTATATACAACCGAAAAAAAGTTGTGATATATTTAAATAATCTGTAATAAATAAATAATTTATAATTTTGTAAATAAATATTTTCTCGCCAAAGGAGGAAACAAAACTTTTGTTCTGCAGACAATAGATATGACGTCATTATTTAAATTTAATGTAAAAATTATATTTTAATCAGACTTCAAAATAATATTTAAATAACAAAAGCTTACTAAGAACTGGCTGGTAAAATAAACTTTAAAGCGGCAATGTTCGAAACCCAAGAAATACTGGCCAAAAATCAAAAACACCGCCGAGGACAGAACTCGCGATGCTCTGGTCCGTAGCACGACGCCTTTGCCCGCTCGGCTACCGTTATCGTTACAAACCCATCCGAATTACTCTTCATGTGTAAATTTTGAAATAATCTCGATGGCTTGAAAAGCTAGGCAAAGTTTTTGCATATGTTATTTAGCTGATTTAATTCTCTAAACTATCATGTAAATTAATGATGCATTCATTTCCTGACGTGAGGTTTTAGCACAAACGTGATAGCAATGTTTGTTTACATTCTGCATTCAGTGAGTTTTGCAAGTAAACAGAATAGGAAATTTTTTTATGTTTCTTGAAATTTTTTCACTTTCATCTTGAAATAATAAGAAACAGAATGTATAATAATGATAAAAGGAATGCGAGGAAGTGAGTTTTGAGCGCAAACGCGAAAGCACTGTTTAAATACAGTCAGCGCTGAGCGAGTTTTTTACGTAAACAAAATAGCAAATGTTTCGGAGTTGCTCGAAATTTGGGGGAAAGAAAAAGTAAAGTTTCTTATGTAAGCAGATGCGATCTTGCAGCAAATAAGTAAAATTTGGCTGGAAATTCAGTGCAGAATGCAAGAATCGTTGCGATGGAGTCGAAATTTCCCTTTACGTTTCGAGTCGCTTGAGTATTTTGTGCAAACATAATAACAGCGATGAGCGTGCGCCCTCTAGTGAGGGAAAGAAGCTCTAAAAGGTCAAATATTCCCAAGAGGCTAGAAGGGACGGGTTTTTAATTAATATCTCGGCTAATTAAATTCAGAAAATTAAGCGAATGGGCAAACCGGCTTACCACGGCCGTCCCGAATCCAACGATACCTTCCGCTAAGCCCAGCACCCAGCCGTTCTGAAGAAGATAAGGTTACAAACAAACAGACGCGCACGGATTTTAATACAGTAGATCATGAATGTTTTGGTTTAAACTTAGTTTGTGGAATTCACCAGCAATGGAAGAAACTATGGTCAAATTTCGGCACTAATTAAGAATTTTCTAAAGGGAGCTACGAAGAGATGCATTTTCTAGATAGCTACTATTGCTGAAGATTGCACGAAGCTGAGACTCTGCAATTCTCTGATGTTTTTTAAATTGCTAAAGTATGTTTCCTTTTCCTATGTTGATATTGTTTACCAAATTTCCTATAAATATCAATAGTTTAGTAATCTTTCTAAAAACGAAGGTGCAAAAACTACCAACTTGCATATGCTAAATAACTTTTACATTTTCATAAGTTGCTAAATTGTGCCAAGACAGTTGTCAAAGTACAAATTTTATAGAAGCATATACTTTCAATACAAACACTGCTACAGCAATACTATAAACAAATTTATAGAATTTTAATAAATTGCTAATTCCATCACAATATAAAAATGCAAGTTTAATGCATGGTCATTAGAAAGACAATGCATTCAAATTAACTTGAATGTAAGGTCTTACAACATAAAAATAAATTACGTTAATTAATCCATTTTCTGAAAGGTAAAAAAATTTATTTCTAATGTCCTATTATGTATAAGCATAGAGTTTATTTTTTGTGATACATAAAGCCAAGTTTAATAATGATTCTAAGTAATATATCTTCTAGAACATTTAAGTTAATAATTGCAGAATCTCTGAATTCTAATGATTTGCCATAATAAGCATACAGTTTAGCCTTCTGTTCTGTATAATTTCAATTAACAAACAAACAAAAAAAAAAAAAAACTTTCCACACAAATGCATTCTATGGAAAAATTATTTGTGGCATCCATAAAAATATTACAAATATTTAATTATTTCTAATCAGACATCCTCAGAAAATTAAACTATAGCTACTGACTATAATTTGAAAGACAAGATTTCTATAAATCATTAAATTTTAAGATCAAGGTTTAAAACATAACTAACAATTTATCTACCTCATATACCTTAGACACATGTTCTTTCAGATATTAAAAAAAAATGACTACTTGTTTTTCTAATGGATGACAGCTAATAATTCAAAAAGAAATGCATAAACAATAAACAAAGTAGCATCAGCAAATTAAATTTAACTTACTTTAGTTTATCACTTTTTAATGTAAGCTCCAGCTCCCTGCATGTGACATTCTTAAATGCACCAGAAGCACCTGTTTCAGTACTTAAATAAAACTGATCTTGAGTCGTTATTTCATGATGTTTAGCATCATCAACCTTTTCTTCAGTGTCAGTAGTTTTCATTGAAAACTCATCTGTACTAGCAGATTTGTCACAAATTTTCTTTACATTCATACTCTGACCAAATATCTGTTCTAGAATTACAGATTTTTCAAAATTCTCTGTAACATTTTCAGAAATTTCTCTCGTATTCATAGGTGTCATAGATAATTCTCCACGCTCGCAATCATCTGTATGTACTTGCTTCACATTAGTAGCTTCTTTACTCTCTGTACAACTTATATCTGTAGCAGATTGTTCTTTCTCAACATCTTGTATGCAGCTGGGTTCTGCACCTGAAATTTGTACACAGCTTTCGTCAAAAAATATATATATATTGTCAAGCTTTGAAAACATAAACCACACAGTAATGTTGAAATCTTATGCTGTAAAATATAAGGTCATAAATTATGAAATATCAGATGCTTTATGCTTTTGACATATATATCCGATATTTTAAGAAACATTCAAAATTCATAACTGATTTTATCATATAAGCCAATCACGCATACATTTATAAAAAAACTAAATAAAGAAAATGTCACAATATTTAAAAAAATTTTGTAGAGTTACTAATCAAAAGTAGTTGATTCATTTTAAAAAGTTGTATGCATAGATAAGTCATTTTAAAACTATAGAAGACAGTTACAGTAAAACTAAATTCACAGTTTTTATTCATTCATAGCATTTGATTTTGGAAAAGACATCTAAAAAAATATAGGAATTTAAAATATCAGATGCTTATTATTAAACATATAAAAACTGACTAACTGACATATAAACAAAATTCGAACTTCTACATTAAAATTGATAAAAATTATGCCATATATTATATACACTGAAAATTATACAGTTAATGCAGCTCAAAAGAAAACTGCACTGCATAATCCCACTTCTCTCTCACAAAATGTTAAGCAAAAACCAGCTTAAAGAAAATGTTTCATAAGAACAATACAAATATATACTCATTTAGAACTGGACTAATATTAAATTATCCTCATCTTTTACCATGTTAGCAAGTACCTTACATGCTAACATATACTGATAAAATATTGACAAAAGATCAAACATCCACAACTTAGCAACGTTATCAAAGACAAACATATTGCGAAAGGGAAAAAAGAACAGTTAAAATTTTAAATTGCACCTTAGCAGATTAAAATTATTATGGGCACTAAATCTGCACTTCATCATTAGGGAAACATAAAATTAAGTTTTATGTTAAACATGTGCTTCTAGAGAAATAGACATTCTGCATCTCCCTAGGGCTTTCTTCAAGGAGTTAGTTATTCAAATGATGGATTCATGATATATTCAGATTCATGATCAAAACCACAACAGAATTAGAAACATCTCCATAATACATGTGCAGATAGAAAAGCGTTCACCAATTGTGGTCCATTTGCGTTTACACATGTTCAGAAAACATTTGCATTTACTGTCATCAAATATTCTTGAACTGAACGATGAGATATTCTTGAGACATCTTAATTTGATTTCTGTAAATTTTTATCTCGTTTATTAATTGTGAAAGCAATGGGAAAATACTGCTACTAAATTTTAGACTAGTAAGCTTATAGCTAGTATTAAGCATATCTGGGATCGATCAGAAGGTTATTTATACTTTTAAAAATTCTCTCTGTTTCTCATCACCATTTGCAAATAAGAAAGGATTCAAGTAAATTGTTAAATTAAAACAAAATCAAAATTGATCTTATCAATAGTTTAAAAATAGATGCTACTAAAAAATATGGGGGAATGGTAAGTTCCAAAATATTTATTGTTTTTATCACACGTGACTAAGTGTCATATAAGATGATATAGTTTAAACCTGTGCCGTAACTTCGATCAAAAAGGAGAATAAGTAACATAAAACTTTTACATAATTTTTTAAACTCCCATAGCTGTATGTTTTATTAAAAGTTTTGCTTACATTTTAAAATGCATAATGTTCAAGGTGCATTACATGTTTCGTGCATAAAATTTAATTTTTAGTTCATAACACCTTTTACGGGAAAGGTATAAAAATAAGCTAACAAAGAACACAAAGGTTAGCATCTCTCTCTGTAATAAATTCATAGTAAAATGGAAACATATTTAGTTTAGATGATATATTTTAAATTCCTGTTATTTTACAATTCTCAAAAAAAAAATTGTGAATTCTTATAGAGCAAATTAAAATTTAGCAGATACTAATATACATCAACTGAAATGCACAGCTTCGAAAGTTGAAGACAGAAATGCATTTGATCGAAGTTAGAATAAGGTTTTTAAAAAATATAATTAAATAACGAAATGTATTTATAAATAGACCAATACAAAATTAACCATTTATTTAATGAAATAAGAGAATTTGAAAAGCTATCACAATGAGTTTCACGGTTTTTTATGTGCTGCAAGAAAAGTCTCCTAGTGCTGTATCACATTTGCTGCAGCAGTGAGACATTCCCTTTCTCCTCTAAAGACTGCTCTCCTCTAAAAATATATGTATATACAGAACTAGGACCGATAAATACTTCTCATGCAAAGTTTTGCTAAAACATGGACCTGAACTCCATTTTTAACACCAGAATTTCTTAACAATGATCACTACCTAATGCGAAAAAACTACCACTGAAGAAGCTACTACCCTTCTTTCTCCCCCCACCCGACCCAATTATTAATTGCTATCTTTTTCAATTTGTGAATTTCTTGCTACACTGGTTATCATAAATCAAGGAAAAATCACAATTACTGAGCACATTACATGCAGAATTTTATGAAACTTACCCACAATATACAACACATAGTAAAGTATCAAATAACATAAAAAGAAATTACCAGACAAATTATGGTGGTATAGAAATTAACACACGTTTAAAATAAACAAACTGAAGGTGTCAGTTTGCTACAGGAAAAGTACCTTCAATATGGAATATGATCGCCTCTAAAAGCAATACAACACATGCAGTGATGTGATGCTCTCAATTATGCGGTCTATTACTTCCAAAGGAAGCGCGAGCCATTGCTCTTGCAAAGCAGTTGCAAGCACTGCGAGGGTCTGAGGGGCCGGATTGAGAGCAGCTAGACATCTCCCTAAAGCATCCCAAACGTGCTCGATAGGATTCAAGTCCGGGGATTGAGCTGGCCACTCTATGCACATAATGGTTTCCTCTTCAAGATAATCAATTATCTATGATGCGAGCCCCGTATGGTCTTGTCTTGTCGTTATGTAACAGGAAAGCATCACCTATTGCCCCAGCATATGGGCGCACATAAGCAACAAGGATGTCATCTCTATAAACTTGAGCATTTACGGTTCCTCTTGGAAACCCATGGAGGTCTTTACGCCCACCCAAAGAGATGCAACTTCAAACACAGATACTGCCTCTTCGGTATGCATCTCTTTCACGGATGTCTGACGCATGATAATGGGTTCCAGGTTCTCTCCATATCAATAAACGCCAACTAAACGCCAACTTTCTAGACTAAGCCTGGACTCATCCGTAAAGAGAGCCACCCTCCACTGATCAGGCATCCAGTGAACATGTCGTGTCCACTGCAAACGGTCCCTTCTACGGTGGGACATGTGTGGTACGCAAATGGCTGGTTGCCTCGCATCCATATCGGTCATTGGCGTTCATCGTAGCAGCTGGCTGTCCTTGGCTGAACCTCCTAGATGCCAAATCTGTTGTTTGAAATTGCCTCCAAAGTCTATTACCAAAGAAGGACTCACATTTAGCAATCTGGCCACTTCTGCTTGACTTTGTCCTGCCTCTAGTCTCCCAGGTAGCTCTCCATCGTAGTGCTGAAGGCAAATGATGCCTGGAGGCCATTGTTACGAGTTGGCTATCTCAGATTTCTGATGTCACTCTCACAGTGAAATATGTGGGCTTGCTCTCAAACATGGACTTTTATTCTCCTCGCAGGTGACGTATTCTGAGCGCAGCTTCACTTATTTGCATATTGCAGATTTACTCAGCTACTCTTACCTGGCAACATTTTCAAATTTTACACGGTTTGGCTTATGTTTGAGGGAGTTATCGCTATTTTTATGATTTTTCCTTAATTTATGATAATCAGTGTATTAAGACATTCTTATGAGTTTCAAATACACATATTTAAAAAATCTGATGTATACACCACATGACTTCCTTGTACAGAATATTAAATTATACACAGTTTTCCTGCATTTCATTTAAACATATTGAATTAAATGTTAACGAATTTTGAATTAAATCCACTTCGTCTATAGCGCATAAACAACAATAGAATAAATGCGCTCTTTAAAGTTTTCATTATATTTACTTACCATAGCCACACTTCTGGGCTAGGTTCACTTAACAGCGTTACATCTCATTCCTTTTGTAACTCGGAGTGAGCAGAAATTATAGCATCTGAAGATTTACCACAAGTTCTATTCAAATACTATAATAAATCTAAAGCGATGTATAAAAGAAATTAAACAAATAAAAAAGAAAGTTTTTCACAGACGATTCAGTGCCGCTTACGTAATGCACATGTGCTACCAATTAATTCAGTTCTCACTTAAGGTAAGGATTGGTAAGTAAAAATAAGGCAAAAATACATAAAAGTTAAGGCAAAAATACATAACAATTCAAAATATTTTGATTAAAATTTTAAACGTACAGGAAAACATAAAACACTAAGCACAGTTAAAACAAAAAAACAATTTTCACACTTAAAATTACTATTTCCACGCAAAACCCAACTAACTTTAATGATAATTTCAGAATGAATAAAGCATAATTTAATTCGCAATAATAAAAGAAGACATTACTTTGTTGTTGCGAAGCTTAGTTTCTCTAGACTGGCAACAAATTCACTATTCTGCTACGCTTCAAATGTAAACAAATATGTCTGCTACCATAACCAAAAAAATTAGGCTTCGCCACACTTCAAAAACTTTTAAATGGTTGATAATTCTACAATTATTGCATGCAGGTTATCTTAGGGCATAAAAATCTTAAACAAAAGATAAGAACAACATAATTCAATCACTTTTAAAGCAATAAATGCATAATGTACAATCTTATAAGAACAAAGAAACCGAGCTCACTGAGCCGAGTAACTGTGCGGATAAATATATATAACATATATTTATATACTTTTGGTGTGGGCACTTGCAACCAAAATGTGAGGTGCACATCTACATGTTATAGCAGCCCTATATACAAAATTTCAACATTCTGAGGCTACTCGTTTCTGAGCTACATACGTAGGTACGTACGCACAAACATCATGAAAAAAATCTCTTCAGAATCCATTCTAAATAAGTTTTATAATTATTTGGGGGGGGAGAGTCCTTTATTCTGTCCTTATGTATGGATGTCACTCGAAAACATCATTAAATTGCATTTGATAGCAGTCAACATAGATATTTTCATTGAAATACGGTACCCAAAATTTTTCGCAATTACAATACTTCCTTTTTACTTCGTGTAAAGAAGTAAAAAAGGTTGCACTTTTCCTAGAAGCCCCTCCCTTCTTCTGTTCGCGTATTTTATTCACACTGTCTGACTGCTCGTTTTTCATCTCGTGACCCAAAGCTTCAGCAGACACATGTAAAAGCTCAACATGGCTCATCTGCATGTGTTCTGCCTTCATTCACTACATCATAGATGTCAATCAAAGCCAGTCTGATTAGATAAAGACAAACATACTGCATACACATAGGTAGAAATGAGACTTCAGCATCAATCATAAATACAGTTTCATAGACGTAGGAATCAGCCACTGACCAGGACAACACCTGTGCTCCATAGTTTAAGGATTCATATTTGATGATTTATCATATTCCTTACTTCTAATATCATAAAAACACTTACCATCCTGATAATATACAGTAACTACTAAATTATAATTGTGTTCCTATAGAAGGATTCTGTGTTATCTTTTAAGTGTTGAGACTAATATACCAAAACTGTATATCAAAGCAAAGTTCCCGTAATAAAAACTGCTGCAATATAAAAAACAAAAAATTACATGATTCGGAATACATCTTACATTACGCTTAGTTTGATAATTTGATTATTTCATACCTCGATTTGATTAATTACTAAATAATGTAAAATATATCAAAACTGCGAAGTTTAACCGAAAAAAAAATGCAAAATACTAAATTTAACACATTTATAATGACAATGAAGAAAGGGCCTTTGTCTTAATCTTTGTAAATTTTGGGAAAACAAAATAATATGGATACGGATGTGTTGAAAAGTTAATAAATAAGTCTCTGGACATGCTGCAATAATACCACATGCATCATAAATTCAAGCAGAGTTCAAAAATTCATAATAAAAGAAGGAATGCACGGAAAAATTTTCTGTTTGCGCCAATATGGTCAGAAAGACAGAGGATTTTTTTCATGCAAGAAAAAAAATTTTTCCAAACGTAACCGATAGAAGGAGCTCACACGTCATACTGAGACGTTTTATTCAAATCATGCAAACAGAAACAGACAATCAAACAGATCACAATAACATGACACTATGCTTTTTTTTTATAGTAACAGATGTTCAACATACCACTACCACGAGGTAATAGGCAAGTGAGGTGGGCCACTATGCCCATTACAGCAGAGTGTAGCATGTCGCCATCGATGACAGCGACGGTCAGCCGAATGGCATTTTTCAGTTCCACCAGTGTGGTTGGGGAGCCCCGGCACACACAAGGCTTTAAGTATACCCACAACCGAAAATCTGATGGGGTCAAGTCTCGTGATCTTGAGAGTCACTGAATCTTACAACTGCGACTTATCACGCGGTCTTTGGTGAAAGATTCTAACAAGAACGTCTTGACGTCGCGTGCAATGTGGGGCGGGGCATCAATCTGCATGAAGGTAATAACAGATAATGCATGTTTTTCCTGCAATGCAGGCACAACGTGGTCACACAAATGCAAAGATACAGTGCTGCAATGACTGTACAGGTTTTCACGGCGGATACAGGACAGAGTTCTTCAAAAATGAAATGGCCCAGAATAAAAGATGCGGTGAAACCACACCAAACAGTCACATGAGGAGAATGCATTGGCTGGCTCTGGTACTCACGAGGGTTTGATGTCGCCCAAATACGACTGTTTTGCATATTGACATCACCATGCAGTGAAAAGTGGGCTTCATGCATCCATGTGACGTTCAGCAACCATTCTGGATTATGTTCCATTTGTGCCAGTGTCCATGTAGCAAACTTCTGTCTTGCATCTGTATCTGCCAGTAAGAAGTTGTGAAGTCGCTGGATTTTGTATGGATACAGATCCAACAATCCCTGCAAAATACATCGAATTGACGCTTCCGGAATCCCCATTCTTCTCTCAGCTTCATGAGCACTGCTACTTTCCGTTGATTTCTCGGCTGCCATATCTTTCATGACATTTTGCACCACATTGTCAGGGTCTGCTCTCAAGGGTGGTCCGTCACTTCGTTGACGATCCTCTAAACTTCCCGTTTCCTCAAAACGTTCTACTAAATTCCATATCTTATTCAATGAAACAGGGCTTTTTTGCACCTTCAGTCCTTTCTCCGTGTGAAACTTTCACAATGTAACAGTTGTGGATTCACCATTCTTGTAGAACAATTTAACCACCAATGCCCGATCTGATAAAGAAAGCATGCTGCCAGCTTCGAATGACAGATCCGTTTCCAGCCAAGTGTTTTATTGATAGCCTTAGTAGCATAAAACATCTCAGTATGACATGTGAGGGCCTTCTGTGCAGTTATTTTTCGAAACTTTTTTTTTTTTACATAAAAAAAAATTATGTCTTTCTGACCATATTGGCACAAACAGAAAATTTTACCATGCATTCCTTCTTTTATTATGAATTTTTTAACTTTGCACGAATTTATGACGCACCTGGTATACGAAACTCTTGTGTAGATGATGAGTTATCTCGTCACTAGTATTCAGCTATTGATGGATCAAAGTGTTAAGTAAAATTACCTGCAGTTAAAAAATATTCCTTTCCTTCATTTACTAATGAAGTTGTATCTTGAACTTTTTTATCAATTTCAGTCATCATATCAACTTTTTCAACAGGTAAAATACTGCACAATTCTGTTTCCTTTTTGCACTCAAATTCATCTATGCTGTTTGAAGAAAAAGAATGTAAAAGAAAACATATAGCAGTTTAAACATATTTTATTAAAATAATAATTTTTCAAAAAAGCAAAACCTTTTTAATATTATGCGTGTTACTCAGATTTTAAATAAAGCACATGACCATTCATCATGATACCATGGTCTGGAATTTCTTAAAAGGACTGAGGGGGAAAAGATAAACAGAGCACAAAATACACACATACAAAGGAGAACAGAAACAAGACAAACAGATACGGAGAACAAAAGATTGTACCGGACAAATTTAAGTTACTAAAATATTAGATGAATATAACAACACAAAAGAAGTCATGAGAGTTTAAGTTAAATAAACTGCATTACAAAAAGAAAAGTAAAAAAAGAAAGAGGAACCTAGAACATAAGAAATACATAAAAATCAAAGTTAGAAATAACTTTTAAAATAACCCCACAAGGAAGTTAAAATAATGTGCTCACAAATACAGAAAAAAGAAGATGAACCCAATGACAAAATGCATAAACAAAAAACATTAGATTATACAGAATTTTTTTAATGCTGAGAAAATTTTCAAATGGTTAATAACTCCTCGTGAAAATGGTTTAAACTAGGGATGGACAAGTGGCACATGTGCGGAGTGTGGCATGGCAGAGTTTTAACAGTGGTACACAAAACCTTATTGAATTCAAAAAGCTTTACAAAATAATATCATCTGTATTAACTGTTAACAGACACACACATAAACATATTAGAAAAAACGTAATAATTCAATTTCTCTGCAAGACATTTATTGTTACCCAACTGACATCCAAACCGAAATTATTAACCTACAGCAGCATACTACACTGAAAAACAAGCATAAGAAACTTATTTCAGCTGGATCCAAATTATATTGAATTTTGGAAATTTGTACCAACAAGCGATTTTCGAAATTTATGCAATTTGGATGTCAGAGACTTCTGGCATTGGATCAACATATGTTTGTAAACAATTTATTTCATACAATGAAGTAAAAATAATTTTCACAATTAAAATTACAGTTTCTATGCAAAAACAATCAATTTGTCCCGCAGGCACAAAGGCTGATTTTTCGGCGCACAAAACTAAAAGTTTCCTTTTGGTCCAACTCGGTAAAAAGACACTGAATATGCAGAAAGAATTAATACACTATACTGCTAAGTTTCAAATGTAAACAAATATGGCTGCTATGGTTTAAAAAAATTAGGCTTAGCTGCAATTAAATAACTTTTAAACTGCTGATAATATCTGCATGCATGCAGATATTATCAACAGTTTCTGCATATTGCATGCAGATTCAGTAAAGGCATAAAAGCTTTAACCAGACCATAAAAACAACATAATTCAATCATTTTTAAAATAAAAAATGCAATTTACCAACATATCAGAATTAAAAAAAACCTGAGCTCACCGAGATGAGTATTAGAGTGGGCATACATACATATATATATATATATATATATATATATTTACATGCTTTTGATGTGGCTGATTGCAACCAAAAAGAGAGGTGCACAACTAAATGTTATAGGAGTCCCTTATATAAAATTTCAACATTCTGAGACTGCTTGTTTTTGAATTATGCAAGATACATACATATGTACAGACACTGCAAAAAAAAAATCTTCTGAATCCACTTTAAATCAGTTTTATAATTTGTTTGGGGAGAAAGAGTCCTTTATTCTGTCCTTACGTGCAGATGTCATGCAAAAATATCATTAAATTGCATTCAATAGAAGTCAAATGGATATTTTCGTTGAAATATAGTACCCGGAATTTTTCTTGATTACAATACTTCATTTACTTACATCTTATTCAGATTTTTCCTGTTCTTACTATTTATCATTAGTACAAACTTTTCAGTAGGTTTGCTGTTCATACAGCTTTTTTATAAATGCCAGCAGAAAACAGAACATTGTTGCATTTCACGGGTTCGTGGATTTGCAGTGATTGATGACAACACTCGATGAAGAATCAAAAGACAATTTATTTAGCCAGTATTACTCAGAACATTTCCAAAATCGCGTTTACAGGCATTGAAAAATTACAATAAACTCGCTGAAACAATCAGCAACACAGCCTTTAGGCTATCAAACTATAACGGTGAAGACAGCTAAATGGCAAAACATTAAAGTACAGATCCCGACTTGGTTGATCGCGCTAGGAGCTCAAGATAAAACTCAACGATGCACTCTTGCAATACACTGACTGCTACTCCGCATACAGGCAGGGTTTATATAGCCTTTGGCTTGCCTTCAAGAACATTCTGGGCCAAACCAGTAAGAATGTTCTCTTTACGTTCATGGCATATCGTCAATTTTGTTGCCAAATGAAAAATTTCATGCCAAATATGGCAACCCCGCCTTTTCTTTCCATTTTCTGGCAACCCTAAGCAAGCCTTGCAGGGAAACCTATTTTACCATGGCTGGGCATTTCGTAACATTGCCCCTTCACAAGGACTTCATGTCCCGGGCAGCACAATCCTTGTTCAAATGCCAAATTCAAAGAGTAAAAAGACAAATAAAGCAAACAAAAATACAATAAACAAATATTTACACTATTTACAAGTAACTATGTACAAATTCTACACAGAAATTATGTAGGAAAATTAATCTATAAGAATTATGGGTAACTCTGAGAATGAGAAGCACTAGGTACTATAGCAATAGTATGGGGCTAATCTGTCATAATGAATGACCTTTGGTTTGGAACTGGGGAGCTTACAGATGCGTATCACAATGTCGTTCAGTCTGTTGAGAACTGTATAGGGACCATCCCAATGCGACAGCAGCTTGGGAGAAACACCCTTACGATGACTCGAATTCCAGAGCCACATCTGTTGTTTTTCTCTAACTGATGTTTGGTGGCCCTTGCGTCATATCTCTTCTTCATCCAGTCCATCGATATGTTGATCAGCTCCTAGGCAAACCTGTGTACTGGTTCCAACTGGCCTGAAGGTTTTGTACGTACTCCTCAGGTGATAAATGTACATCCAGAAGGTGGCCAAAGAGCAGGTCACTTGGCAGACAGAGAGAGACTGCAATGGAGAATAGCCGGAGTTTTCATGGACGGCACTAGGGTAGGCAAGAAGGAACAGAGGCAGCTTGCGATCACAGTCTTCTTATTCTTAGGTCTTGGAAACTTAGCAAGCGGTAGTTCAGAATTGTATAGTTAAACCTCTCCACCAAGCCATCAGACTGCGGATGTAACGGGGTCGTCTGTGTTTTCTCAATTTCCAATAAGTCACAAAGTCCTCTGAACACAGCCAAAGTGAAGCTTCTGCCTGGGTCGCAATGAATCTGGAGGTGACCTGGACACCCAGTTCTGTAACAGAACCTCAGCTGTTGTGACAGCTTCTTGGTCTGGAATTGGGTATGCTTCGGACCACTTCGTAAAATAATCCATGATTAATGGACTTTTTGCACTCTTCAGTCCACATGAATTTTTGTTTACTGTGTTAATTTATGCAGAGGCCTTACGATGCTGGAAAACAGCTTCACAAATCTCCTGTAACAGGTATAGAGTCCCAGGAAGCTCTATAGTTGATGAATAGGGCGTTCCCAGTCTTTAACTGCCAACACCATCGGAGAAGATAGGTGAATTCACTGTGGAACAACTTGCATTTCAAAGAACTCAACTTGAGGTTGGCATTTTCCAATTTCTGCAACACCTTCCTAATATTTTCTAGACTATTTCTATAAACTACGGCCCACTATAATGATGCCATCTAGGTAGACCAGACAGGATTGGTAAGATAGGCCACGAAGCACTGTCTCCATCAGGCATTCAAATATTGCAGGGACATTACAGACAGTCTAAATAGCATAACTTTAAGCTGCCAGAGTCCATGGCCGGTAGTGAATGCAGTTTTCTCTCTATCATAAGGGTGAATTTCCACTTGCTAGTATCCACTCTTGAGGTCCAAAACCACTTGTGTCCTCATAAAGTGTCTAGAGTATTGTAAATCCTAGGAAGAGGATAACTGTCTTTTCTTAGTGACTTTCTTAGACATTTAGTCTTCAGTAGTCGACACAAAAATCTTGTCGAGCCGTCTTTCTTCTGGATGAGACCTATAAGAGATGCCTACGGACCTGTGGATGATTTGATGATGTCCTTTTCTTGCATTTCCTTCACAAGATTTCCAACCTCTTCCCGTTTTGTGAATCGTAGACGTCTAGGATGTTGCTTAATCAGAGAGTGATCCCCATATCAATTCGAAGTTGTGTCAGTTTTGTGCGACCAACATTTCTGGAAGTTCCAGAAAATAAATCTTCAAATTCTTTTAATTGCTTGCTCTGCAGCACATCTTTACTCATGGATTACATTTGCACTCTGCAGAATTTCTTCCATTAATTTCCCAATGTTGCCTCAGTCAGAATTTCAGGTGGGGCTTTGTAAACGCAAGTAACTTGAGTGCACTCGATGATGCACTGTCTTATGGTGCACTAACTCGCGATACACTGTTACTTCGCTTACAGGCAGGGCTTACATAGCTTGCCTGCCTTTAAGAACATTCTGGGCCAAGTAGGTAAAAATTCGTTCCAGAATGTTTTCACTTCACCCTTTTGGATGGTTCTCGGTCAGTGGCTAACATTCGCAACTGTCACTGGGATGAAGTCTCTCAAAATGTCTACTAGTGTTGAGGTCACCAATACATCTCGGGTTATTTTCAGGGTATTCAATTATTACAAATCTTAAGCTATCTTTTCTATGGAGCTGGTTAATTAATAATTCTGTCATTGCAGGGATGATGACATCGGTTTCTGCTGCTACTTCGTGAGCTGAAGGAATGCTGCTTTTCATTTCAAATGCAGTTATATCTTCTTTTGAAGAGCACATTTCATTATGTTTGAAGTCCAGTGAGTAATTGTACTTCCACAAAAAAATTCAGTCCAAGTATGACCAAGATGTTAGTGACGAAAGCAAGTGCTAGTAGGTCTCATTTCCGAAGGTAATGATAACAGTGATGTTAATTTTACCTTCAATCAGAATAAAAAAAAAAAATCTGAAAGGATTCAGATTTTAGATTACGTCCAAAGGGATCTTGCTTAATAATATGAAAACTTGCCGAACGAAACAAACATTAAACTAAACCTAATACGTACACAAAAAAAAAACCCAATATATTTCCAATAGTCAACCCAATACAATTCCATTAATCCATCCAGTACAGACCCGATAACCAACATAATCCAATTCCAAAAATTCCAATAGTCAACCCAATAAAAAAAAAAACAATATATTTCCAATAGTCAACCCAATACAATTCCATTAATCCATCCAGTACAGACCCGATAACCAACATAATCCAATTCCAAAAATTCCAATAGTCAACCCAATGCAACTTCAATTACCAACAAAGAAACATTAGCACTAAATTGAAAAGTGAACCGGACATTTTTGTGAAACGACGCAAAACGCCCAAACGAAAGTAATAGTCCTTCGGGACTAAATCCCTTTGGACTAATTATCACCTGTCACTGTAAAGTTATACAGGGTGAAGTTCAGCACAACGTTTCACTCAATTCCCAAGCTACATCTGTTCTAACAATTGTTACATTGGCTCCCATACCTTTCAGCATCTTACAAAGATGCGCATTCACGTACCCTTCTACGAACAGTCCGTTATCTCCGCCGCACATTGAAGAAATTTGAAAAACTTTCAAAGGGGCTGCATCTCCGCCTGGCAATCTTCACCTTATTTCAGTTTCCCTAGTTTTTGTTTCACGGGAGCTCTCTCCCAGTCTTGATTCACATGACAGTTCCTGCGGAGATCTCCTTCCAACCCACAGATCCAGCACTTGATTGTTTTCTTTCCAGTTTGCTTTTATTTGGCCTTCTTAACGCCTACCAAATCTCTCTCATTTATTTTTAGTTTTGCGATATCAAAATTGAGATCTTCTATTTGAGCTGCTCTAACAGGATGCCGATCTTTTCTAGTCGCTTCTTGAGCGGATTCGAAGTTCATGGCATAAACCAAGGCAGATTTTAGGTTTTTTTAGATGCACGAATCTGAGAGCCTTCCGAATTTCTGTACATCAATCAAATGCATCAGGGCCAGAATTTCACTGAACATCAGGTGGACAGTCCGATTACGCTTGATGCGCCAATCTCTTAATGTCAGTCGCCAGTTCTTGAAGGCTTTCAATGATTTTATTTTGGCAAGTTTTCAACTCCAGGTAGCTACAATCCTTTGCAGTTTTTCCCGAGAATCTCCTTGGAGTGATACAGCCAACTGCAAAGCTTTCATGAAGTGCAACTTGTTAGTTTCCGCTACAATCGAAAATTGGTCTTGCACTCCACGATGCATGATGATGCTTGGTTTGATTATTGTAAGAGAAGAAAGAGGAATCTTGAAATCTTCAGGTCCGTTCTTGGGCTCAGTCCAGTTTTCTTTCAAAACATCTACTTCTTTCCAGAACCTTCTCAACTTTTCTTCAAATCTTTCTTCCAAAGCTGCTATTTTTGCTCCAGTTTCCTCTCTAAGCTCCACAATAACGCTTTTAATCTTATTTTATTTCACTTCCATGTGCTCAAATTTCATTTGCAGCTTTTCTTGTCCAGCTTTTATTTCTTCTTCAACTGAGTTGACAGCACCTTCCATCTTTTCTTGGAATGCAGCAATGGCAATCACGAGCTGTCTTAATTGTTCTTCCATCGCTCTTGTCATGACATTCAATCCCACTTCTGACACCAGTTGTTGCATTCTACGGATTCGTGGATTTGGAATGATTGATGACAACACTTGATAAAGTATCAAAACACAATTTATTTAGCCAGTATTACTCAGGACAATTCCAAAATCATATTTACAGTCATCGAAAAACTACGATAAACTTGCTGAAACAATCAGCAACACAGCCTTCAGGCTACCAAGCTATAACGGTGAAGACAGCTTCACAGCAAAATACTAAAGTACAGTTCCTGACTCGGTCGATTGCTCTACGACCTCAACACACTCAAGATAAAACTCGACAATACACTCGATGATGCACTACCTCGTGATACACTGTTACTTCGCTTACAGGCAGGGTTTACATAGCTTGGCCTGCCTTTAAGAACATTCTGGGCCAAGCAGGTAAAAATTCGTTCCAGAATGTTTTCTCTTCTTCCATGGCATATCGCTAATTCTGTTGCCAAATGGCCAATTTTGTGGCAAATATTGCAACCTTGGCTTCCCTTGCCATTTTCTGGCAACCCTAAACCCCCTTGTGGGGAAGTTATCTTACCACAGCTGGACATTTCTTAAGAATATTAAAATGCATTTATATCAATTTTAAATTTCATTTTCAATTTATTATACGCTGCAAACAAGAAAAACTAATCTTGAAGCTTGTATTACTTTTTTAGTGAGAAAAGCACAGCATATAAGTAAACAGTTACTAGGAAATGCACAATGGAGAATAACCTTTATCTATTCACCAGTCAATTATAAGAGGCGTATGTGAATAACAAGTCTTCTGACTTTCATGCAACCTTGGAAAGCAATAGGACTGCTTTACAAGCCAGATAACCATAATATATCCAAGATTGTGTCCTTTATAGAGATATGCAGCTGTGAAAAAGAGCAGTATTACTAGAACTTGGAAAACTAAAAATTATTTTAGCTTTTTTTTTTCCAAAAACTTTCAAACCTTGAACACTTTTTCAGAGGAGCTTTTACATAAATTAATATTTAAGTTATATGGATTAAAAATTTAAGTAAACTGCATATTACAGAAGAGCTCCAGTGATTTTATTCATTCCTAATTATTGCTAAAAATATATTTAGAATATATTCCATAGGAAATGCAAAAACAAGCAAAAAAAATATTTGGTTGCTATTAGCGATAAGATAAAATAAAGCACTGAGTTTTTTCCTGCATTTGATTCTAGATGGCTACTAATATGTTTTTCTGGTTTCAATGTAATGTAAATATTTTGCCACTTTTCACTGAAAGAATCAAAATTTTCAAAAAAAAAAAAAATTCTAAAAAAAATTCTACAGGACCGATTGCTGAAATTCAGCTTGCATTTTCATGTCTCGAAAGCACGACTTAGGATATATACACTCATGTCCAAAATTATCTTTACATACCCAAAAATGATGATATTCAATGAAATATCGAATCAAAGTGATCCGTATTTGCAGGGAATGTGTGAAAATCAAGCCTAATTAGCATTATCCAATCAAAAGCAATCAAACGGTTTGTGATATGCAAATCTAGGCGTTATGTCATCCAAGGGTGAATCAAGCACTTTCGCAAACTGAATTTCTGCAACATAGCGTTTGATTTCAGTGTGTAGGGACTCAAAGCGGTTTGTTATGGCTTCGAAGTATCATTTGGAAGAATCTGTAAAGTGGCGAATTATCGGCCGTTTAGAAGCAGGGCAGTCAATCATGGAAACAGCCACATGTCTGAATATTTTAAGACAGACACTCTCTAAGCTATGGAAACAGTTTCAAAATGATGGAAGTGTTGTAAGGAGGCCTGGACAAGGTCGGAAACGAATGACAACTGCTTCTGAAGATCGGTATCTGGCATTAACTGCCCGTCGTAACAGAAAGGCTACTGCTCGCCAGTTAAGTTCAGAGCTTGCAGCCGCCACTGGAACTGTTGCATCACGGCAAACA
>KK112649.1:311845-353708 GCA_000611955.2 Stegodyphus mimosarum
ACACTAAATGTGTAAAAGGATACGGTATAGAATTAAGGATCGGGCAAACGTGATGGTGAACAGATAGCAAGATCGAGTGTGTGAAATCCCTTTATAGGCTCGTAGAAGTAGGTAGGTATCCTGTCTGTTATTGAGAAGACAATCTTCGATCATTTGCTCAATCTGTCTTCCTCAAGGATTTGTGTCCTTACTTCCTTAAGTGGACTATGAGCATTTAAGTCCCTTATTATGATAAAAGGGTTAGGCATCTGTTCTATTAAATTATCCAAATCTCATTCATCGATGTGTTCAATTGGAGGCAAATACACATAACAAACTGAAACCAGTGTGGTATAATATTTAATACTGTTGGCAGCACTAAAATTATATTACATGGAATGGCAACAGTCATTGTTAGTTTAAATATTGTTCTTACAATGTAACAACTTTTTTATGTGCTGTTTTAGTTGATTAAAGCTTCATTTGAGCTGCTTAAGGAAAGTGATTTATTATATTTACAACAATTTAATCAACTAAAACTAATTTATACTTTATTTTCTATGTAAAATGGAAAACCTTTTGAAACCAGAAAGATTTGATGTTGACCCTGCCTGTGTTGGAGCGGAATCTAAATGGAAGCACTGGAAAAAAACTTTTTCAAATTTTCCCACACAAGTGAACGAGGCAACTGAAGAAAGAAATCTACAGTTGTTATGCAATTTCGTATCTGCAAGTACTTATCAATATATCAATGATTCACAATCCTATGATAATGCAATAAATGTTCTGGATTCATTGTACATTACTAAAAGAAATGAAATATTTGCCCGGCACTGTTTAGCATCCAGATTTCAACAAATGGGTGAGTCTGTAAATGAATATTTACAAATATTAAAACAGTTGAGCAAGGATTGTGAATTTAAGTCTGTTACTGCAGAAGAAAATAAACATCAGTATATTAGAGATGCATTCATCCGAGGTTTGAAGAATCCACGCATTCGGGAATGGTTATTAGAAAATACCAGTATTTTGTTAGCTTATGATCAAGCTAGAGCCTTAGAACTTGCTGAACATCATTCTGCCTCATATTTAATATTTTCCTCAGCACCAGTAGCTGCTGTTGAACAGTGTGAGAACAAAAATGACGATAGTGCACAATTGGAAGTAGTTGCTCATATTCGATCCAGAAAATGTTTCTTTTGTGGGAGAGACCTTCATTTACAAAATATTTGCCCAGCTAAGGATGCAATATGTCGAGGATGTGGTAAAAAGGGCCATTACCAAAAGGTATGCAAATCCAAACTTGTATGCAATACTAAAACTAATTCCTCAGCAGCAGTTTATACACTAGCATCAGCTTCAATGCTTCCTCACTGTCTCGAAAAATCAATAACTAAAGTCCTAGTAAATGGAGTTCAGCTGAATGCTCTAATTGATACCGGTAACTCCTTAAGTTTTATAAATCAGTGTTATGTAAAAAGATGTTGAATTAAAGTAAAACCATATTTTGGTTGAATAACCATGGCTAACTCTTCTCTAAGCTCAGATATTACAGGCTGTTCTTTAGTTAATATCAAATTGCAAACCCATGTAAACACTGATGTAGAGGTACTAATTATGAAAAACCTCTGTGCAGACTTTCTTATCGGACATGATTTATTAAAAGATCATTCTTCTGTTGAGGTAGAATTTAAAGGTGACAGACCACCTCTTAGAATTTGTTCATTAGCAACTGCTCTTGTAGCCCCTGCGTCATTGTTCTGTAATTTAACGCCTGATTGTAGACCTACTGTTACAGAGTCAAGACGCCAAACTGAAGAAGATAGAACATTCATAGCTACGGAAGTATGTAAATTACTTAAAGAAGGTGTACATGAACCAAGTAATTCTCCTTGGCGTGCACAAACTTTTGTTGTGAAAGGAGAACATCACAGACCCAGAATGGTAATAGATCATTCGCAGACTATAAACAAATTTACTATGCTTGATGCTTACCCTCTTCCCAAAATTGAAGAGTTGATTTCACAAGTATCAAAATATCAAATATTTAGTACAATTGATCTCATAAGTGCTTATCATCAGGTTCCTATCAAAGAATCAGAGAAACACTATACAGCATTTGAAGCTGATGGTAAACTCTATCAATTTCTACGTGTTCCATTTGGTGTAACAAATGGAGTTGCTTCTTTCCAAAGAACAATTGATGAAATAATTTCAAGTGAAGAATTAACAGGAACCTTTCCCTACCTTGATGAAACCTTTATGATGTAACTATAGGCGGCAAGAATGAAGCTGAGCATAATAACTTGGAGAGGTTTATGGCTGCTGCTAAGAAGTATAACCTAACCCTGAATGAGGAAAAATGCACATTTTTTCATGAAATCTGTAAAATTGTTGGGCTAATCTATAGCTAATAATATAATAAAACCTAATTCTGATAGACTGAAACCGCTAATGGATTTACCGATTCCTAAAGATGTAGGATCTCTACAGCGAGCGCTGGGAATGTTTGCTCATTACTGCCGTTGGATTCCCAATTTTTCTGAAAAGATTCGCCCTGTTGACTAGTGGGCCTTTTCCCCTTAGTAAAGATGCCGAGAAAGCCTTTAGTTCCCTTAAGAGATATATATCCAATGCTTCTTTAGCTACAATTGAGGATAATATACTATTCAGAGTTGAAATTGACGCTTCTGAATTTGCAATAGGAGCAACCCTGAGTTAAGCTGGTCGTCCTATAGCTTTTTTCTCTAGAACACTAAACTCTTCCGAATGAAAACATTCTTCTATTGAAAAAGAAGCATATGCTATTGTTGAATCTTTACGAAACTGGAGACACTATTTAATTGGAAGACACTTCGAAGTTTTTACCGATCAAAGATCTGTGGCATTTATGTTTGATCAACAGCACTCCAATAAAATTAAAAATGAGAAAATGATGCGTTGGCAGTTAGAGCTTGCTTGTTTCAAATTTGATATTATATATCGCCTTGGGAATAAAAATGAAATTGCACACACTTTATCAAGAATAAATGCAGCTAGAAAACCACAAATAGATCTAAAGGCACTACATGATGAACTTTGTCATCCCGGAATCACTCGAATGTATCACTGGAAAAGATCTAAAAATTTGCCTTTCTCACTAGAAGAAATTAGAACTGTTAATTCATGTGTATGCAGTGAAGTTAAAACCTAGCTTCTATAGATCTGAAGGACACTTAATTAAAGCAACTGCACCTTCTGAAAGACTAAATCTAGATTTCAAAGATCCTTTGCCTACGGCTTCCAGAAAACCTGTTTCCTTCTTACTATTGTGGACGAGTTTTCAAGATTTCCTTTTGCAATACCTTGCCCTGATATGTCATCTGCTACTGTTGTTGCTCACCTGAAAAATATTTTCTCAATTTTCGGGATGCCAGCCTACATACATTCTGACAGAGGATCTTCATTTATGTCTCGTGAATTAAAATGCTTCTTAACTTCGCTTGGTATAGCAACAAGTCGCACAACTGCATATAATCCTCAGGGGAATGGCCAAGTAGAGAGGTACACTGGTGTGCAAAAATTAAGGACGAAGTCGAAAAATTAGCATATCAGATGAACGAAGAGGCAGAGCAGACAGAAAGACCAATCAGGAGATTAAGTAAGGTGATGTACGGTAGCACATGCGCAGATATGCAGGTAGACGTAATGGGGGAGTGTCTGAGTAGTATAAAGCATGTTGTTGGTGTAAGATCAGTATTTCTGGCAAAGAGATTGCACGCCGTATAGCAGTTAGAATCACATCGAGTTGCTGCCTCAGCGAGAAATGGCAAATAATCAATCTGTTAGACGACATCTGGATGCTTTTACCCGAGGTCGAATCATTGGAAAGTTGGAGGAAGGCTGCAGTGTGACAAGTGTGGCTGCAGAGTTCAGAACTGCTCTCAGCATCATTTCACGACTTTGGAGACAATTTCAAACTACAGGAACATCTATCCGGAGGTTTAGTAGTGGTCATCCACGAGGAAGACAATGAATGGGCACGAGTACTCTTTACAGATGAGAGCAGATTTAGTCTGAGTTGCGATTCTAGACACATACACATCTGGGCAGAGCGGGGAACACGCAATAGCCCCTTCAACATCATCAAAAGGGACTCTTTTGGAGGTCACGGAGTTCTTGTTCGAGCAGACATAATGCTTGGTAGCCGGACCGACCTTTATATCTCCCAAGGAGGTTCGTCACCTGGGACTGCTATTGTAACGAGGTTCTTCTTCCTTACATGCGTCTTTTCACAAGGGCTATGGGTCCTCCGTTCCTCTTCATGGACGACAACGCTCCACCTCATCGCACAGTTACTCTCGAAGAGCTGTTGGAGAGTGAAGATACTGAACACATGGATTGGTCGGCAAGGTCTCTGGATCTAAATCCTGTCAAGCATGTACGGAACTTACTAGGGAGACCCGTGGCAGCAGGTAACTTATCAGTAACGAGGTTCTTCTTCCTTACATGCGTCTTTTCCCAAGGGCTATGGGTCCTCAGTTCCTCTTCATGGACGACAACGCTCCATCTCATCGCACAGTTACTCTCGAAGAGCTGTTGGAGAGTGAAGATATTGAACATATGGATTGGTCGGCAAGGTCTCTGGATCTAAATCCCGTCAAGCATGTACGGAACTTACTAGGGAGACCCGTGGCAGCACATAATTTATCGCCAGTAATGATTCCGAAACTGCGATTGGTGCTACAAGAGGAACGAGCAGCAGTGTCTCAACAGCTCATTAACAACCACATATCCAGCATGCACAAATGATGTGAAACCTGCCTAGCAGTCAGGGGAGATCATATCGCCTATTAAAGACCGGATGTTTCTTGCTGTACATTCATCACAGGGATGTTTCGGCCTTCCGTCGCATTGCGCTCCATGATACTTTTTCAATAAAGCTTCTTTTTAATCCCTCTGATTTCTCTTTTAGTAAGTGTTGCTTACATTACTCATGTCCTTACATATTGGGGATCTTACAGTATTAAATATGTCGATTTGGAAAGCTTTTGTACAAAGTTATATTGAAAAAACCGTCTCGTCCTTAATTTTCGCACACCAGTGTATAATGGAATCATATGGAAAAACATCCAGCTGGCATTAAAATCATAGAACATGGCTATCGTACGTTGAGAAAGCGTTCTGCAACCTGTTTTGCATTAGATTTGGTCACTCTTATGTACAGCAATAAATGCCACACCACATGAACGGATGTTCATCCATGCTAGAAGATCATATAATGGATGTTCTTTACCTACGTGGTTAACACAATCCGGAACAGTATTAATGAAGAACCATACACGAGCTAATAAATATGAGCCTATTGTGCAGGAAGTGGAGCTCATTGAGGCTAACCCAGATTACGCTTGCGTTTAACTTCTAGATGGTCGTGAAACCAACGTTTCAATACGATATTTAGCACCCAGAGGAGATACTCTCATACATGCCATGATATCGGGTTGGATGAAAATCAACAACTTTCGGATTTCTTTGGTCAACAGAGGGAAGGTCTGGCCACTGAAGCTTCTGAATCCGAATCAAAAACTGTAAAAACATCGACAGAAGAGGATTCCCAAGGCAGTGATTTATCATGCCCTAGCAGACAAGAGGATTTTGAAAATACTTCAAATGATAAATTGCATGAGAGTGAATCCTTGCGTCCGAAAAGGCAGAGACGTCAGCCTTCTTATCTGGCAGACTATGTAACTTATTAATAATCTTTGGGAGGGGTGAATGTGGTATAATATTTAATATTGTTGGCAGCACTAAAATTATATTGCATGAAATGGCAACAGTCATTGTTAGTTTAAATATTTTTCTTACAATGTAACAATTGTTTTATGTGCTGTTTTAGTTGATTAAAGCTTCATTTGAGCTGCTTAAAGAAAGTGATTTATTATATTTACAACAACCAGACTTCTTATATTTATCTGAATAGTGACAGCTTGGAGGCTTGCTGTTAAAGGAATGACACTGGAGGGGTAGTCAAGTGAAGTGTGGAGACTTACACCTCCACACTCACCCGTAAGATTGTCTTTCGTGGCAAATGTGAACCTTTGAAGCTTAGTTTCTTTCTCTGGTTTCAGAAGAGTTTCCTGCACAGCCAAACACACAGGATAATGTTTATAAAACAAATCTTTGATGTTAACAAGATTTTGGTGAAAGCCACAACAGTTCTATGAAATAAAGGTGGGCATTATGAATGATGTTTACTTTTCCGGTGACGTGTTTTTGTTTTGTGTGGAAGTAAGTGCCTCAGGATATTCAATCCAATGTCCATACCAGAGTTTACCTCTTCCGAACTCATGCTCCCAAAGGAGCTCACGCTTGGATTCTTGGGGTCCATTAATTTCTTTTTTCTTTATTATACTGTTTTGTTGTTCTTTGTTGTATGGTATTTTCATAATATCACGTGTTGCTTTTTGTGTTTTTTTGTTCTGGCTGTTTATGCAATATGGCTACTAATGTCTGCATGCCAACTGATTTCAAGGATTTTAATGCATGAGAATAGGACATACTTTTCTGAGACTGTGCATCCATTATTAATTTATATAGCTTCAACATATGAAATATTTGTTATTTTTATGGTCTGTACATCCTTTTCCGATTTCCATTTTCGACATTGTCTTGAGAATGCTGAATACTGGCCTTTGCAGTTTGCACATAGTGGATCAGCAATGCAATTATCACTGTCGTGGCCTTCCACAGAGAATTATAGTGAATTATAAATAAAGAAAACAGAATTATGTTTTTCTGGAATGGAAACATCAGAATAAAAAGATCTATGATCTAAATAAAGTTATGTAAAGATCATGAATAAAGGAAACAAAGTTATGCTTTGCCAGAATGGAACATCAGAAAATGTTCTAAAGATCTGATATAAAATTTGTATTAGTAGTATTTTTTAAGATGAACGGGTTATATGCTTGCGTAGTTCAAGGCACATTAATCGAAAATATTTCTTTATAAAAGATGAATATGAAATGAATCGAATCATTCCTCAGTTCGTGTGTTCACAAAATCAAGAAGCAGATATTTTAACAAAATATCTAGCTAGGGTGAAATTGAAAGGAACTATAAGTATGGACATGACTGATTAAAATTATATCTTTAATCACAAACAAAGGGGGAATTGACAGTATTTGTTTATAAATTATAATTTTATGTTTTAATAGTTTGGCAACAGATATTTTCTTAGACTGTAAAAGATCGAGTTAAAAATGTTAGGCATCTGGAGCGATTGTAATGGCTTTGGAGAATGCAGTAGGGCTTGTTATTATTAAGCTTATTTAATAAAGTTTCCTTTTTATATATTACTATAATGTGTGTTTATTAGAAGCGGATAATTCTTAGAGAATACAATTTATATGCGTACTTCAGACCAACATATTGTTCTAAACGGAATTGACACGGGAACACAAATTTCAGTAGTGCGTGAAAAATTGTTCAATGATACATCTTGTGAAGAAAACAGTAAAATAGAGATCACTTCTGCTTTTGGTGAAAACGAAATTACGCCACTGAACATTTTCCAGATGAAAATTGATAATCTTCACGGTAGAGTTCCCATTACCCGTGCTGTTTCAAAAAAGCTGGTTATCTACTATTGTTATTACTGAGTTCTTCAGCTTATGAAATGCTCTACGAAAATATTGAACTGTGTCACAGTGACCTAACAAAATTTGTACTACTAATATTTTTTTTTAAAAAGATGGAGAAGTTGTGTGTTTGTGTTTCTAAAGTCCAAATAAAATTTATATAATCTTATCAAAGATGGTTTTTTGTCAACAAGAAACAATTTTTTTATTTCATTGAAATACAGTGCGGGAAGATGACATTTCATCTCAATATGAAATGACTAAAAGGAACAAGAAAGTTTTACTAATATGCACACCATAAGTACCAGCTAATGTATAAGTTTCCCACAACAGAACATTTTTGAATGACCAAACCATTTGAACTGAAAGCATCGCGAAGGGTTTGGTCTGTAAGGTCTTAGGGCAGTGTAAGTACCTGGCCTTAATTCTCTTTGGCAGATCAGGCGAACTGAAGGTCAGGATTTAGTATCGATCAACTGACCTTCTTTGAAAATCCTGATTTGCCTGGCAGCACAGACATTCTGATTAGACAACTCAAAAGACTATTTTTCTTCTTCCGAAATGAAAAGGAGCTCATTCTCTGAGATAACACTTCAACAATAATTATGGGTTTTATGACTTGAAACACCTATGTTGACTTGAGCAAACATTGTTAATCCTAGGAGGGTTAACAAATTGGACTTAAGAAACAGTTTCAATAAGGAGGTCTCCAGATCGCAGCCATTTTATATGTTTTGGCTCTCCAACACAGGACGTCACATTTTTGTATAAGAAAAGGAGAAAGCTTTTCCATGTCACCAGTAGAATTATTTATTACAAGAAAATGGGGTGGACGAATTTCAGCATTCGCATTTACATTTGGTTTCAAATTTTTTTATGATGAAATGTTTTCAACATCTGTTTGGGTGCTTGAGGCCACATTTGAAATAAACGATTCGGACCCGGCACTCACAACCATGGGAGACAAAAGGACACAGAATCCTGCACCAGAGTTATCCATGTCTATATGCAATCTGAAGCCCCAGAGTCAGCTTTCCTGAAAGCTTATACTGACTGTAAAAGCAAGTGACCAGCCAACTGACACTAGTAGGAACAGCTAATTGCCTCCCATTTAAATTTGAAGCAGAGGACGAAGCAGTGTTCTAGGGACAGTACCTCACCCCTTAACTACCAGGACCCTCCTTTCCAGCCTTAAAAGTCGCAATGCACGGCCAATGCATAGGCAGTTTTTTGTCCATGAGAAAACTACAAGCAAAGCTATAGAATAGTTTCTTTTGAGCCCCAATTTCTAAAAAGGAAAATTACAAAGGGAGAGGAAATGAAAATAACAAAGATAAGAAGAGATGAAAAAGGAAAGTAGCTCATGAGGGCTTCAGGATCATGACCCCCACCTTGAAGGGCTAGGGTTCTTCAGGATTCCCACACCCTATTCACAAAACGTGAGCCCCTGAGGAGTTTTCTAATTTAAATCTGTATTTTTATTATTAGGGCTTCCAGCTTCTATTAAATGTAAAATATTAAGCAAAAGAATCAGATCTGCAATCTTTAACTCCTTCTCATACGGTTCTCCTCTCCTTGACATACAAATAAAATTCATTGTTGATGTGCTTAAAAATACAAATTTATGTACTGCTATTGAAAATCTTTATAATGTTTAAAAAAAAGGAAGTTTTACATGAAACTAATAACAGTTTCATGACAATTGGTATGTATCAAGAACTATTCTTACATTAATAATAAAAGATGAACAGCAGACATCGCTGTATACCAAAGGCTTAAAAAAACATCATGTATATCTTATCCCAAAGAAAATTCAAAATTGGTCAATATTAGAAAGTGCATTAAATGGAACATTAAAGAAAATATGAAAAAAGAACAAATCCCTTATACAGAATGCCGCGAAAACTGATAAGAAATATGGAATAAAATTCACTAAGACTTTGACCATTTATGCACTGTATTTATCACCCACAAGAGAAATATTTGATTGATGAGGAAGACCAACTGCATACAACTTGAAACATGTTTTAGCTGGCACATAGTTAAATTAGATGCAATGACATACTCATCAATCAATACTATAAAACAAAATTTTACACATCGAAAGAAGACAACGGCTTTCAAAACTGGTTCTAACAAGTTTAAAGTTTCTCAAAATAATTTAGAGTGAATGCAAATATGGTCAGAAAATAATTTTGAAAGGATTTACAGTGGTTGCAAGTTTGGTCCGAAAACAGGATCCCAAAACAAAAATTATTTTTCTTATCAAACCAAAAGCCAGTATTTCAGAATGATATTCCTACACTGAATGGTGATAATAATAAAAAAAACTGTCTGGTACAAGATGTCCTATCTACTGCATGGTAAGGCCTTTAACTATACATCATATTTGTATTAAATTACCAAAAAAAAGGCTACCTTTAAAAAAATTTAATAACAGAAATCAAATGTTTTATCATTTAGCTACATACTTCTTAAAACTCCAGTTTATTTTTTTTGGCCCCCCTCACTAAAAATAAATTTTTAAATAAACAGAAGCGAACAACAGAGCTTTTATGGAAAACTAATTTGTTCAAACAGTCTACGCTTCACCCACATATTTTAATAAAATGTCTTCTTAATTTGCAAGGATACACATACAAATCAGCTTACAGACAAAACACACATATTAATACTGTTTTAGTACATTCACAATCAAGTAAAAAATTAAATGATTACTTTTTATGATCAGCAAAGGATCATCAATTGGTTCACTGAAATTTGACATATTATCTAGTCCAGTTTCACTATCCATACTTAGCTGAGAATCCCTACATGCTGTAGATACAGATGATTCCTGAAATAAAATGGTTAGAAATAAAAAAATGTGTGAGTTGAAAACAATCACATTTTTTACAGAAAATTAAAAAATATTTCCATCTCTACTAAAATTATGTTTCGTTTATGCATAAACTAGAACTTAAACTAAAACCTTAAAGCAGATGCATGCATAAGTAAACGTTCACAACATCCAGAGCATGGTGGTTCAGAAAGTTTGCTTAGCTGAATATCGTTTTATTGCCTTAGGGAGGCAAAATAACACCATATTTTCAACCCTTAACCTGGCATTTTGGCTTGACTTTTTTGGGGTGGATGGGAGTGTAGATAAAACTATCTGGTTGTAACGAGTTTTCGGCCAAAATATATTCTTAATAATGTTAGGGGGGAAAAACAAGATAGCAGTATTATTAGTGCAGGTAGTAATCACCAAATTTATGATTTTCTGCCCACGATTTGGTAATTTTTCAATGCCTTTGGCCCAATAACTGTAGCTCTAAGTCTAAAATTCGGACATCCTGTGCAGAATGGAAGATAGCCTCAGCAAGATGCAGCTGCAGGTGTGAAAAATAGTAGAAGACCAAAGGAGCGATGTCAGGGCTATATGGTAGTTATGGCAAAAGATCCCATTTAAGTCCGTACAGAGTACAGCCAGTGAATGCAGACAACATAATGTCTTCCATTATCTTAATGGAACATTACCTTTTTGCGCCAGAACTCAGTTCAATGTTTTTCCTTGATAGCAGTGTCAACACATACTAGCATCTCACTGTACACCTTCTGTTGAGAGTTTTACCTTTTTCCAGATACTCTTTGCACATAATGGTACAGCAATCTCCCCAGAAACAATGCATGATCTTTTTGTTAGTCAAATTGCATTTTGTGACGCTGTCAATGGGCTCTCTGCAGACCAACTCCCTTTTCGGCCTGTGTTGTCGAAGTAAATACACTTTTCATTGCAAGTGACGGATCTAGTCCAGAATTTTATCCTTGCATTGATATTCAAGCAGATTAGTGCAGGCCCGAACATATCTGTCCTTATCTGCTTGAGTCAATTCATGCGATTGAACTTGCATGTCAAGGTTATGAGATGCACAGTGCAACTAATAGACATGGCACTAACATCTAACTCCTTAGAAGGCTTTCAAGTGGTTCCATACTGATCTTCTTCCAAAAGTTCTTGCAGGCAGGCCTCATCAACATCAGTAGGCTGGCCAGAGTGCTCCATTTCTTGAATGTCATAGTCCTTGTTTTTAAACTTTCGGTATCAAACCTTCACACTATGATATGCATTAGTACCTAAAGCCATACACATGATTTGGTGACATTCTATAGCTGACGTTTTGCAACAGAACTGAAAGTAAATGATGGTCCTAATCTGGTAGTGTGACAGTTGCATTTCAGACACCTTGTACTTAAACGATAATATTTTTTTACAAATTGCACAACACAGTGTTCTAAAGCAAGACTATTTCTTTCAAAAGCCAAAATATATTATTAAACATGCCAACATGAACAGTTTGTGCAGAAGAGATTTCCAGTGGCGAGACACTTTCGTTAAAGCCCAATATTATATTTTAATTTGATGTTGCATAACCCAAAACTCGCATGGAAAGAAATTGACTTTTACCTTAAAATGCAACCACAGATCAGCAACTTATTGTTCAAGAGATATGTAGGTGCACAGTTTTTTCTCAAGACACAACATGAGTATGCATACACTGAACTACTATAAAAGCTGACACATATGACCTTACGAAGAACAGATAGCAACACCACCTATGTGTATCACTAGTTACATCCGTCATAGCATGTAAATAGTGGTAAACATTTGTGAAGCTTTTTCAGCTATTTCCCCTATGAGAATAGCAGGTCATCACGATTAAAGTGATTTTCAACAGTTTATTAATTATTGGAACTAAAAAGATGGATCACACCATTTTGAGGACAGGTAAAGTTTGGATTTATGTCCATTTCAAGAACGTATCAGAATTATGAAAATTCTGGCAAAACCTCAAACATATAACAGTAGCATACCATAATAAGACAAAGAAAAGAAAATTACGATAGTCAGAAGCAAGAAACATTTCATGCAACAGATGTGCAACATTATTGTTGTAACTCCTCAAGAAAAGGAACACAGAAGCTTCTTTGTAGTCTTAGACTAAATATTTTATTTCGCACTAAGACACTTTTACAAACTTAGAAGCTTTACACAAGTTACAAGACATTTTCTCTAACTTTGTTGCCATGGATACATACAAAATAAAAATTCAATTCTAAAACCAATAACAATGAATATCGATATACAACAATTACCTTAACTTTTCCACGGACATCAATAATGTCAGCTTGCATTGGACGCAAACGAAAACAGCTTCCATTACAAAACTGACAAACATAACGTGTGACTGAGATATCACACGTTTGAGAAAAACAAATTGCATTATCTCACAACGGCCAAAAGGTAAATAACAGCATAATTCAATAATGGTCTCAAAAACATCATGGTGAGGTTTGTACAATGTTTCCTCTATGAGAGGGCTTTAGAAGCCAATGTTCAATCTAGTTACCTCTGATGAATGCATAAATCATAGCTCTATCTATGCCTTCAGTTCAGAATCTCCAACACCACACACTTCATGACTTAACCACAGTAGTGTGATAAAAGGCCTGATTTCATGACATATGCTTTCCACTTTTACACAGATGAAAGGCATTACAAAAGAAGAAAATTCTAATCAACTCATGAATCCTGAAAGAGTACTTGCTCTACAGGCTGATTGGTGGCTTCATAATAAAAGAGGCTTTCGTTAAGTGGTATTCACTGGGACCCCTGGTAAAAATGCCATTGAAGATTTACACTATAAGCAGATGAACACAGTAGGCTGAATTACTGCAATTCATGCTGAAGGATTTGGCTTCTTCGAGCAGTAATAATGATGTCACATCAATTCCATGTCTTTTAACTGAGTTTGTGAGCGGCAGCATGTGTAACTTTCATTTTTGTTCTATGTTTGAAAATTAAAGATTGAAATTCCTTTTGCTGTAAAAAAGGATTAAGTACATTAAATCACTTCATTCTTCAATTCCCGAATCACACGAATGCTCGTAGCATATTTTTGTCCGATGATAAGAATAATTTGTTGCCACAAAGTGTAAAAACACAAATCAAGAATATTCACGTGAGTTTGAGATCTTAACAGGGCCCCGAAGGCCACTAGATCTCAATGTTAATAAATATATCAGAGATATCATGCAATGTACTGGGTAGCACAGAAATCCTCAAACTCAAAATTAAATAGAATTATACAATACTCTTCAAAAATCATGGTGTTTGTTGACTACAGAATACCTGAGCAAATTTCTAAAATTCATACCTACTAAACATTACATTAATAGACTAGCTTACTACTGCTGCATATATAGTTTCCACAGATATTTAACAAATAGGTGATGTATGGACTTCTGATGTCAAAGTATTTTATATTTTTAATTTTTTTAATCTGAACAAATAACCCAAAATTTAAGTACTATAATTATTTTAAAATATAAGAAAAATAACATACAGATTCATCGTCAATTTCTTCAGTAACTTCCTCAAATACTTCTGCTTTGTATTCAACAATAAGTTCATACAACGGCCTTCTGTCAGTTGCATTAGAAATGAATGGGTGCTGGAAAAAGTCATTAAAAAAGGAAATTTTTGATTAAATTTCCGATTTACATCTTATTAACTGATGATACATATTTACAGTAAGGACTATTTTAACATGATCTTCTTCATATACTATTCCTAAAACAAATTTATATTCCCTGAACTCACCTTCAGCAGATCAGCAGCACTGCATCGCATACATGGGTCTTTTACCAGACATTTTGTAAGAAACTGGCTAAACTCTGGTGACCTTTAAAGAGTATTTAAAATATAAAATAGATTATATAATAATTTATAAACGAGTTAATAATTTTCATCATAAATAACATTACCACTTGGATGGCTGATCCAAAGTAGGTGGATCAGACTTCTGTATTTTTAATAAAACACGCATGGGGCTCAATTCATGGTTAGGTGGTTCCATCTGAGCAAATTCTATTAAAGTGATTCCTAAACTCCAAATATCTGCTTTATAGTCATACAAATTGTCCCGAAAGGTCTCGCACATGACAACTTCAGGAGCCATCCTATTTATGAATATAAAGAATAAGTAAATAAATATTCAGGTGACTTATCTAATGGAAAGAAGAGATTAAAATTAAAAAATTTTAATTAAGCACAAAAATTTTAATATATGCAGTATAGAAATCTACACTGGTATGCAAAAATTAAGGACGAGACGGTTTTTTCAATATAACTTTGTACAAAAGCTTTCCAAATCAACACATTTAATACCATAAGATCCCCCAAACGTAAGGACATGAGTAATGTAAGCAACACTTACCAAAAGAGAAATCAAGAGGGATAAAAAGAAGCTTTATTGAAAAAGTAGCATGGAGCGCAATGCGACTGAAGGCCGAAACATCCCTGTGATGGGTGTCCAGCAAGAAACATCCGGTCTTTAATAGGGGATATGATCTCCCCCGACTGCTAGGCAGGTTTCACATCATTTGAGCATGCTGGATATGTGGTTGTTAATGAGCTGTTGAGACATTGCTGCTCGTTCCTCTTGTAGCACCAAACGCAGTTTCGGAATCGTTACTGGCGATAAGTTACCTGCTGCCACGGGTCTCCCTAGTAAGTTCCGTACATGCTTGACAGGATTTAGATCCAGAGACCTTGCCGACCAATCCATGTGTTCAGTATCTTCACTCTCCAACAGCTCTTCGAGAGTAACTGTGCGATGAGGTGGAGCGTTGTCGTCCATGAAGAGGAACGGAGGACCCATAGCCCTTGTGAAAAGACGCATGTAAGGAAGAAGAACCTCGTTACAATAGCAGTCCCAGGTGACGAACCTCCTTGGGAGATATAAAGGTCGGTCCGGCTACCAAGCATTATGTCTGCTCGAACAAGAACTCCGTGACCTCCAAAAGAGTCCCTTTTGATGATGTTGAAGGGGCTATTGCGTGTTCCCCGCTCTGCCCAGATGTGTATGTGTCTAGAATCGCAACTCAGACTAAATCTGCTCTCATCTGTAAAGAGTACTCGTGCCCATTCATTGTCTTCCTCGTGGATGACCACTACTAAACCTCCGGATAGATGTTCCTGTAGTTTGAAATTGTCTCCAAAGTCGTGAAATGATGCTGAGAGCAGTTCTGAACTCTGCAGCCACACTTGTCACACTGCAGCCTTCCTCCAACTTTCCAATGATTCGACCTCGGGTAAAAGCATCCAGATGTCGTCTAACAGATTGATTAATCGCCATTTCTCGCTGAGGCAGCAACTCGATGTGATTTTAACTGCTATACGGCGTGCAATCTCTTTGCCAGGAATACTGATCTTACACCAACAACAGGCTTTATACTACTCAAACACTCCCCCATTACATCTACCTGCATATCTGCGCATGTACATCACCTTACTTAATCTCCTGATTGGTCTTTCTGTCCGCTCTGCCTCTTGGTTCAGCTAATATGTTAATTTTTCGACTTCGTCCTTAATTTTTGAACACCAATGTATACCATGCATTACAAAATCCAGATACATTTAAAGGAGGAATCTTATGAACAACAATACTAACCAAAGAGAGAGAAATGCAAGAAAAACAACTGCAAATAAATATTTCATATAACAAAAAATGCAAATTTCATATAAACAAACTATAATATTATAAAAATGAAGTCTGAGAGAGCTTTATACATAGACTGAATGCATGATTATAAAGATTCTGTATTTTTAGATACTCATTTATATGTTTTATTTACATATTTCCTATATTAAAGTTATTTTTGCTTAAATATTTTTATTTTGCACTTTTTTTTCCTTAAGTATTTACTTACCTTTTAGAGACTTTTGACATTATACACCGACAAATAAATATTTTACTTAAAACTCATTTTTAGCGTGATAAAATTTCAAAGCAGGGATATATACCCAGTCTTATAAATGAAGCATCATCTTAACACTTACTAAGAACTTTCATTTAACAGGGTTGCCACTCAAAGAGGATAATGAAATTCCCTGACTTTTCCAGTCTATCTGCATAGTGTATGTCGGCTCTGCTGAGAGATAATTTAATTATGGCACCACTTGCAAACACTAAAATTTGCCAATTACATATGACTTATAACTAAAGCATTACTATTATAACTATAATAGGGGTTGTTTTCTCTACTGAAGATTGAGATTAGAATTTGTCCAATCTGGATTAAAAAATGTCCTTTTTTGCAGCTAAACGAAAGAAAATTACTGTTTAATGATTATTTAAAATAAATTCAGGTATTTTATATTTATTTAGCAGCATTCATAAGCAAAAAATATGTGCATTAAATTTTATGATGGTATATCATCATAGCGCTAGAATTCATTTCAGGAGTATGCCAGAAAATTGCCTGAAATCTGAAAGTATTATTACCTAATAATAAATAAATTTGAAAGGAAGAAGCCACATTAAATGGTACAAATAACATTAATTACTTTAAAATTAAAAACTGAATTACAATAATCAATGATATTTTGGCGAATGTAATTGTATTAAATGGTTACCCTAGATGAGTGATTACTATTTTTTTATTTTACTGCAAAATGACAAATAAAGCATTTATTAAAAAGTAAAAAGTTCAAAAGATTTTGTGGTAAAATCCTAGAATATAATTCTTTCGTTCAACATGCACTGCACATGTGCATACGAATCTCTCGATTCTCAAGGTTACTGGAAACTTGCTTGGCCTTTCTAAAGGACATTCTGATTGGAGCTGAGAAAACTGGTTCTATGCCAACTGCCCGAATGACACTGACACGATATATAACTCGCCAACAAAGTTATCGCTTCCAATGCTGGAGTAAAAAATCGCTTTTGGGGGGGGGAGGTCGCTGTATGAAATCCACTGACTTTTCCAGATTTTGACAAAATATTTAAATTCCCTCACTTTTCCCGGTTTTTCAGGCAGAATGGCAACCCTCATTTAAACAAGGCACTTCTAATCTATTTTCGAAACCAGTCAGGTTTAGGTTCTTTTTCTAAAAAATCAACATTTCACTAATTTGTATTTTTGACAGACGAAAATTTGCAGTCATTTCTTCTCCTCAGTGCAGTCACCAACTATCTGTTCTAAGTCTAAAGAGTTCATCCGCCAACGAAGGACACATGAAAAAAAGATCAGCATATATATTGATTATACCATTATATACCATTTATAAATGATACCCTTGAACAGAAAGTTCTTCAAGTAGAGATTTAACAACTCTTTCCACATATAATCCAGAAGTTTCTTTCAACTCTTGTTTCTTTTCCCATATAAACAATAAAATTACAGATATGACATAACATAAAATTCAAAATCATTAGAAATTTTTTATGCTTCCACACTAAAATGCTCAAACAGAAACATTTCACATGCACAAGGGTATGCTTCTTGATTATAAACTGGACTGCAAACTCAAATACACAATGTTCTAGCAAAGGGGGCGGAGAGATGGAAAACCTCCAGTAACATGCCTCATGTGCATTTCCCCGATGCTTTAGCTAACCAAAAGAAAGATGAAGTGAAAAAAAGGGCATCTTTAAAGAGTTGTCAAGAAATCTGGGAATCAAGATCACACCTTTCGTCTTATGTTTATGAAGACAATATCCAAGCATATGCGAGTGATCTTTGTCTTATTTTGAGTACAAAGCCAAATCTACAGGTATCTCAAATCCTATGGTCTTGTGCCAAGAAAACATTCTTGTGTCTAAATCATTCAAAACTCTAGCATAACAGTATGAAGAAAGGAGGTGAATGAGAAAAAGCTGTCACATTGGCGTTCTGGTCAGGAAGTGAGTGCATCCCATGCTGTCACATCTGCATGATAGACAGCACAAAAGAGTTAATGCAATTAAAACAAAGGGATAAAATGCATTACCTTGAAAATTCATTGCAAGTAAAATTTTAAAACTAATTAGCAGAAAAACATGCCAATATATGACAGAATGTGAATAGTAAAAACATAAGCAAAACTTTTTCATCCACAGAAATAAAAATCAAAGGTAAAATAGCCATCTTAGTTTGACAAGAGATTTTGAATAAAATTCTATCAGTTTCTAGGAAATTAGACTCAACAGCAACTATGCCGGAAGAACAGAGACTTTGGACTAATTGTCCTCCTAATCAATACAGTTTTATTCAAAATCAAGACGAACCTATGTTGCTTTTTTAGTTAGTTTTAAAACATAAAACATCTAAAAACTGAAATGAATGGCTTAAGTAACTATATCTATGCATGAATAACAAAAAAAAAATAGAAGCAGCATGCAAATTTCAATAATTAAAATGTATACCATTTACAGAAAATCACTTGAAAAACCTTCAAACTCAAGTATATTAAGCGCTTTGCTTCCCAATTTTCTGCGATCCACTAATTCTCATATAAGTTTATTTAATGCACATAGAAGTTTTCTTTTTTAAATTTATATAATTTAATTTTTTATACAATTTAATCAAATGTTTTTTTCTTTGACACTTGCACTACAAGATTAGATTTTTAGCAAAAAATTCTCTGTCTAACTTTTATTTTAACACTACTATTCAAAGTTCTTAATTATTACTTCACACAAATTAGAAAAGCAACAACCTTGTGTTTGGCATAGATTTACTCAAGAACGTTATTAATTTCCAGGGCAAACAGGTACAGGCAATGTTGACAGATTCTGCCATTTTTCGCAAATTTGCGTCTTTTGATAAATTTGTGCTAATAAAGTTTTAGTATTTGCCATTTTGCGAAATTTTTGCAGCCTCCATCATCTCCTTACACTACTTCCTGTGACTTCAAAGTTTTTTTTGATATATCGTAAAATGATTACATATTAAAATAATGTATCAATTGAAAATAATTTACATTAAAAAAAAACAGTTTATTTAGGCTTAAATAGAAGTTGGAATCTGGAAATCATGTTTACATGTGGGCTTTCCTTTTCAAGGTTGCCCAGCCTAACACCGGTATGACGATAAGGGAGTAGGATGGGCGAAAAGTGGCAAAGAAAGAACAAAATGCTTCAGAACCTTTCCCCTTCCCCTCATGCTCTATGAATTTTGTTTTTAAGTAAATTCATCCTTCCAGTTCTATGGCAATAACGAATCGAACAAAACGAACTTCCAGCTTGGATACCCTAACAGAGAAAGATATGAAACACACACTGGAAATAAACATAAATTCATTCTCCTGATATTGCTAATGACTAAGCAATGGAAATGACTTAAAAGTCAAAGCAACTGCATTTTTCTAAATAACAACACAAAAAATTCAACAGTGAAAGAACAAGGCTTTCTTACGTAATCAGAATCTGAAATAAGCCCAACAGCTAGAACAGAAAACTCACTGAAAAACATTCCACAATTAAAATGTTTACAATAAAGCCCCCCCCCCAAAAAATCTGAAAGGTTTCAGATTTTAAATTACATCCAAAGGGGCTTATTTTAACATTTTGCGTGTTACCTTCATTTATTAAATACACTGGTTATCATAAATTAAGGAAAAATTACAAAAATAGTGATAACTACCACAAAAAAAAAGCCAAACTGTGTAAAATTTGAATATGTCGCCAAGTAAGAGTAGCTGACTAAAGCTGCAATATGCAAATTAGTGGCGCTGCACTCGGAATACGTCATGTGCAAGGAGCATAAAAGCCCATGCTTGAGAGCATGCCCACATATTTCACTGTGATAGTAACATCAGAAATCTGAGATAGCCAATTCGGAACAAAGACCTCCAGGCATAATTTGCCTGCAGAACTACGATGGAGAGCCATTGGCAGAATAGAGGCAGGACAAAGTCAAACAGAAGTGGCCAGATTGCTAAATATGAGTCCTTCTATGGTTCATAAACTTTGGAGGCAATTTCAAACAACAGATTTGGCATCTAGGAGGTTCAGTCATCAGTTCGGTCATCAGTGCTCGATATTTGGCATTACGTGTACGCAGAAATAGAGCTGCTAATCCGACTCTTCTTAGTTCCTTCCTTGCTGCTGCTACCGGAAGGTTGTTGTTAACGTGAACTGTGCGTAGAAGGCAGGTGGTCTGTATGCGAGGCGACCAGCCTTTTGCGTGGAGTCCAGGTTTAGTCTAGAAAACAATAGTAGGTGTTATTTGATACGGAGAGAACCTGCAACCCATTATGATCCGTGAAAAAGATGGATACGGAAGAGGCAGGGACTGTGTTTGGGGTCGCATCTCTTTGGGTTGACGCACAGACCTCCATGTCTTTCCAAGGGAAACACTGAATGCTCAGGTTTATAGAGATGACATCCTTGATGCTTATGTGCACACATACGCTTGGGCAATAGGTGATGCTTTCCTGTTACACGACAACAAGGCATCGTAGATGATTATCTTCAAAAGGAAACAATTATGCATATGGAGTGCCCAGCTCGATCCCCGGACTTGAACCCTATCAAGCACGTTTGGGATGCTTTCGGGAGACGTCTAGCTGCTCTCAATTCACTCCCTCACACCCTTGCCGTGCTTGCAACTGCTTTGCAAGAGTAATGGCTCTCGCTTCCTATGGAACTGATAGACCGCATAATTAAAAACATCGCACATCGCTGTATTGCTTCTAGAAGCGATCATATTCTATACTGAAGGTACTTTTCCTATAGCAAACTGACACTTTCGACTACTTAATTTTATACATGTGCTAATTTCTATACTACCACAATTGTCTGGTAATTTCTTTTTACGCTATTTGATACCTTACTATGTGTTGTATATTGTGGCTAACTTTCATAAAACTTTACTTGTAACTTTTTCAGTAAGCGGGATTTTTCCTTAATTTATCATAACTAGCGTATTATGTTCTTCGCACTTAAACCATAAAATTCAGTTCAAGAGAAATATCGTAAAATAATTGTAAAATGAGCATACCTTTAGAATTTCTAATACACAGTCTCACGCGCTGGAGATGAAAATGTTTTTTTTTTTTTTTTTTTTTTTTTTTATTAGTAAATCTTAAAGTGTTTTTTTTTTTTTTTTTTTGTACAACGCTGCTGCCATTGCTCACTTTTCAAAAATTCATTTAAGTTTTACAAAATATGAAATCGATAATAAAACAAATTCCAAATCTGGGCTTCCAGTTGCCCATATTCGCAGTAGGATTACATCATTCAAAATTCGATGGCTCTAGGTACCGTTGTTTTATCACAATGCGAGAAACATACATACATTTATGCAGATTCTTCATTATTTAATTTCTTTAAATATAACACAGGGAGATAATATTTAGTGGCAACAATCTGAAAAGTGAAACGGGCATTCAGAGTGAGCAATCGCAAAACGAAAACAATAGTCCTTCAAGGACACAGCCCCTTTGGACTAAAAAACCAATGAAGTACGCAAATTAACTGCCAACTCAAAAAATTTAGTACAAAAGAAGGTGAGTAATGAGGAATCTCCTACAAACGGATATGCACAAATTAATTTTAAAACAGAAACTTAATAAAATGAGAATTAATTAAAAAATTAAATGAATGTTTAAACAACTGAAAATGAGCAATATAGTTTTAAAATTTTCGTTAACACTAAAATACGTAATTAAAACAACTAAGAATCGAATACAGTCTATAACTTCCAGAACCAATAAACAGTAAATTTGTGATGACGTCAGAGGTCATGTCAGCATGCATAACTATGGCATCACAAAAATTATGCGATCACTGATGTCATTTGCGATATTTTGCGCCCTGTTGAGTTTTCTTTTGCTACTTTAGTTGAAAATTTTCTGGCAACACTGGGTACAGATTCCTCTTCATTGGGAGCAAAGAAGTCTGCAATGATGAGAAAACCATGGTTGTATTTATACCTAAGCACATTGAAGTGAATGAGAAGATAGTGCTATCTCTTGGCAGAAACAGTAATGAAAACTGACAAAGTAAGTTAACAGAATTTTAAAAGCGCTATGATGGACTGGACTGAAGTAGACATCATTGATTAAACAAGATAAATCTTAGTAAATGTGAAAAGCTTTAAGAAAATCTAATTCACCAATGGATGAAGCTTGGATGGTGCCCAATGGATGATAATTTTTGCAGACCCCAAATTAAAATTACAATTAAATTTCCAACTATGATTAGCTATCAAAGACTTGTTAATTTTGCTCTCTCAACATCAAATTTGTGCTCTTTGTTGCAAAACTTTCTCCTTCAAATCACACTGATAAGATATGCTATAAATTCTCCAAGAATTAAAGTCAGAAACAGAATCTCTATGAATCAATACATGGATTTTGTTGATAGGTGAGAAAATGAACTGAGAACCCGTGCAATTTTGTAACTGACAGAAAGATACCATAGAAGCATGATAACAGTGTTATTTCTTACAGCGGAATATCTTCTTTGAAGGCAAGGTGAAATCTTTTTAAAGGATTAATCAATGACCACAAAAGCAAATCCTTGGTCAGTGGCAAATATTCCCAAATAATTAAGTTTATTACCAAGCAAAGGTTCTGTAGGCAACAATTATTATTCGTCATCATAACTACTACTACTTCTACAGAAACTAAAGTGTTGTCATGACTAAAATCAACAAGGAATTACCTTTTCAGTAAACTAAAAACCAAGTGCTAGGGATAAAAAATAAAGATGTCATAATACAAAAAATTGATATTTGCCTTTCTCCCCCGGTTTAAATTTTATAAAAAAATATTGCAAGCGGCAACATGCTTGGCGACCTCAGATTTATTAATAAAGATGGCAGAACTAGAAGAATCGGTGACAAAATGAAGAAATAGCACGGGTAAGTGTGAAAACACCTCCTTTGTGCGCTGAAAGCCAGAAATATGGTTTTACCAAGTAGACACATATGACATAGTAGTAGTAATAGTTACATATGACATACACATAATCCCCAAAGATTACTGTTATTAGTTGTTTTCTCCACTGAAGACTGAGATCAGAATCTGCCCAATGTGGATATTTTATATTGATCCAACAGCATACATAAGCAAAAACTATGTGCATTGAATTTCGTGATGTTACATCATCTTACTGCTAAAATTAGTTTCAGGATTATGCCAGAGAAAATTTCCTGAAATTTGACAGTATTATTTACTAATAATAAATAAATTTAGGGGGAAGAAGCAACATTAAATGATATGAATAACATTACAATAATTAAAACTGAATTGCAATAATTAACAATATTTTGGCTAATACAGTAGTTATATTAAATGGTTAGCCTAGATGACTGATTACTTATTTTTTTTTATTTTACTGCAAAATGACAAATAAGGCATTTATTAAAAAAAAAATGTTGAAAAGAATTTGCGTTAAAATCCTAGCATACGCTACGGCCTTGGCACGATTTTGAAAATTGCCACCAACACCAAAATGGCCCATTTACTGCTCATCTTAACGTCGCCAAATCCCATGTGTACCGTACACGGAGGCCATTCTAACCAATGAGATGTATACTGTTATATGAAGTCATTGATTCTAACCTCCATGGTGCTACTATACTAGGATTAAACCGATTTAGTTTTATACAAGAATATGTACCTTCTTTAGTTCAACATGCCCTGCATATGCGAGTCTTTCAATTCTCGAGGTTACTGGAAACCAAAGTTACTGGAAACTTGCTTTGCCTTTCTAAAAGACAATCTGCTTGGAGCTGCAAAAACTGGCTCTATGCCAGCTGCCCAAGTGATGCTAACACACGCCAAGAAAGTGATTGCTTCCAACGTTGGCACAAAACCCACTTTTTTCGGAGATCGCTGTATGAAATTCCCCGACTTTTCATTGAATGTTTTGGTCAGTTTTCGAATTCCCTGACTTTTTCCAGTTTTCCAGGTAGCATGGCAACTCTGTTATCGGCATAGATTTGGGACACAATCAGCTTTTATAAAAAATACGAAATCTTGTATACTGGTGGCATAAGCAGTTTCAAATAAAGTTCTTAAGACACTATTTCTGCAGAAATTGCCAGCTTCTGTGCGCAATATTTTAATTCTTAGTGATAAAGATATCGAAAAACTGGCACTAATAGCTGATCGCATCCTCGAAAATACAATCGAAACAAAAACTAATCTGTGCCAGTAGTAATGTTTCTCCAGAAGCAGATGCTATTACGAAGTTACAACAAATTGCAGTTTTTGATAATAAACTTGAAAAACTGTCACAAGGAATTCTTGTCCTCACTCAAGAAATAGCAGTCGATTTTCTCATGACTGACCATAAGTCTCGCAACTGTTATAATCCTAATGGCAAACACTGTTATTTCCATTTTTGTAAAAAGTGTTTTCTTGATACATGCAAAGCCCCTGTGCATGGAAGAACAACTCACTGGGAAACCAAAATCAGCAAGAGAATTAGTGGCAGGCTCTCCTGCTGTAAATAAAGAAAATTTCCTTAGATTCCACTTATTTATCATGGACAAAAAAAACGGGTTTATATCTTCTGGTTGGCAATGAGCAAAGATAAGCCTTATTCCTCATACTTCTAAACACAAACTTATTAGTGACTATAAATTATATGCTGCAAATAATACAGAAATCAATACTTTTGGTACAGAAATTTTTATTCTTTATCTTGGTTTGCACCGAGAATTTCAATTCCCATTTGTTGTCGTAAAAATTAGTAAACCTACATTAGGTGCAGTTTTTTAATAAGTTCAATTTATTGATTGATATAAAACACAAAAGGTTAATTGATGGTGTGGCAAACCTTGCAGTTTATGGTGATACTGCACCCAACTCTATTAATGAAAGTGTAAATACGAGCAGCTTATGTAAATATTCTGATTTATTTGCTATGTATCCCAGAATTACAAATACATATTATCTTATTTCTACTATAAAACATAATGTGAAACATCATATTGTAACTAAAGGACAACCCATAAATTGTAAAGCAAGACAATTAGACCCTAAATGGTTGGAAATAGCTAAACGAGAATTCAAATATATGCTAGACAATAACATCATTAGTCCTTCTAGTTCAGAATGGGACAAATACCCTACACATAGTGACAAAGAAAGACTGTCCCTTCCACCTCTGTGGCAAGTATTGAAGACTGAATGATTTAACTATACCTGATCTTTATCCCATTCCTCCAATTCAAGATTTTCAACATATTTTAACTCATAAAACTATATTTTCTAAAACTGACCTATTTAAGACATATTTTAACAATCCAGTAGTTGACGAAGATAAAGAAAAAGCATAAAGAAAAAGTATAGCATCATCACACCTTTTGGTTTTTGCCAATTCAATGTAATGGGTTTTGGTGTCAGAAATGCCCCTCCAACCTTTCTGAGGTTCATCAGTGAAGTTTTTTATGGCCTAGACTTTGTGTTTCCATTATTTGGATGACGTCTTGATTGCCTCTTCTTACGAGGAAGAACATTGTTTACATCTTAAAACAGTGTTTCACCGTTTAGATAAATATGGTCTCCGGATTAATATTAGCAAATCAGTTTTGGGGGTACCTGCAATAGACATTTTGGGCTATCAAGTACCTGCTGAAGGCTCAACCTCTACCTCAAAAAATTAAAGCTATCATAGAATATCATTGCCAGAAACTATACATAAACTTTGTTCCTTTTGAGGAATGATCAATTTCTATCATAATTATATAAAAAAATGCTGCAGAAACTCAAGCTCCTCTTCATGAACTTTTGAAATGATCAACAAAAACATATCGATGCAAAATACCATGTACCAATGAAACCAGAAAAAACCTGAAAAATGCAAACAAGATATTGCTCTAGTATTGATGGTCTACCCCAATTTGGATTACTCTCTCGCCCTTCTCACAGATGCATTTAATTTGGCTATTGTATCAGTTATTCAACAAAAAGAACCAAATGGAAGGAAGAGCACTGCATTTTTTTTCCAAAAAGCTTAATGATGCCCAGAAAAATTACAGGCTTACGACCGCGAGCTTCTGGATATATATTTATCCATTAAACATTTCAAACACTTAGATGAAGGCTGTGATTTCATTATTTGTACAGACCATAAGCTGTTAACATTTGCTTTCAAACAAAAGAATAACAAAGCATCTCCCAGACAACTAAGGCAGCTACAATATATCTCACAACATATGCCATATAAGTGGTCAAAACAATGTGGCTGCAAACAATCTATTTGGAATTGAGGACACCGATTCACTCGTTATTGATTTTGACTTGATGGCAGATGCAAAAATTAATGATGATGAACTACAACAGTTGAACTTACATTCTAAATCACTGCATATTAAACAGCACCAATTACCATCAGGAAAACTCTTAAATTGTGATACCTCTACTTCCAATATGACCATTCATATCTAAAACTTTTTGGATGAAAATATTTACTACAATTCATGGTTTAGCTCGCCCTGAAATCTGCAGTACTGTAAAAGAAATTACTAAAAGATTCATTTGGCCAGATATAAAAAAAGACGTTAAACAGTGGGCCCAAACTTGTATCGACTGTCAGAAAAATAAATTAACTAAAGATACAAAATCAAAATATTCTCAATATCAAGCACTAGGCAAAAGATTTAGTACTGTGCACACTGATTTGGGCCTTATTCACCTTCTAATGGATACACACATTGTTTGACGTGTATTGATCGGTTACCTCTTGGATGGAAGTGGTACCATTATCAAATATCACTGAAGAAAGTATAGCAAAAGCTTTTTATGAACATTGCATTACCCGACTTGGTTTACCTTTTTGTGTTATTACTGATAAAGGAACTCCATTTATTTCAGAACTATTTTGAAATTTGGCCTCACTTTGTGGTGTATAAGTAAACCGTACAGCTTCTAACCATCCTGATAGTAATGGAAAAGTTGAACGTCTACACCATACTTTAAAAACAGTTCTTAGATATCATAACTGTACCAACAGTTCTTATGGGTTTGCACACTTCTCTACACGAGGACTGTAAATATACAATAGCTGAAATGGTTTATGGCAAAACTATTAAATTACCTGGTGAATTTTTTGAAGGATCAAACTTGCCAATATCTAATGATAATTTTTTAAGTACTCTTCAAAATCAGATGGCCCTCTTAAGGCCCTACCAATTCAAATCCAAATATAAAAAAAATATTTTCAACCCAAAAGATTTGTAGACATATTCGCACGTGTTTCTGCAGGTTAACACAGTAAAAAAAATCTTTCGTGCCCCCACATGAAGGCCCTTTTTGATATTGCAAAGAACCCAGAAATATTTTCTTCTAGGAATTAAAAATAAATAAGTTAATATCTCCATGGATAGACTGAAACCAGCTAATGTGTTACAACCTAATGAACTTTTGTCTACAACTTCGGAAAATGATCATACCTCTGTGCCAAGTAAGCATACATCTGTATCAAGTAAGCATACATCTGTATCAAGTAAGCATACATCTATGCCAAGTCAGCAACTTGAACAACCTAAAAAAACATGCTGTAGAAGACAAGTAAAACTTCCTGTTTGTTTTAATGACCTTATTAACTTTTCTTGAAATTACAGCTCTTTCATGTTTATTTAAAACTTAACTATGTTTTCATTTGCGTGCATAGTTTCTATTTGTATTTATTAGTGTATTTGTATAGATCAGGGCTGTCAAAGTGGCGGCCCGGCAAATTATTTTTACGGCCCGCGAGTACACTTTACTATGAATAAATTTAAGTTATTAAATTAATATTATTAACATAAAAATTATTTTACTATGTGAAAATTTAAATCTAATTTGAATTTATAGTGGGTACTATTTAGTTTGCGTAATTTCACGTAACCTGGCTGAATACAGCAGCAATCCGTTTAACGTCTGATGATGGTTGGCTCAATGTTGGCGCCACATATTATATTTGTGTTAGTTGTTGTTTATCTTGGCGCACATGATGCGCACTCTACCCTGAGCTATTTGGTTGATTCATGCAATCGTGCGAGTGCAGTCTTGTCTAGAATTTGTTGAGGGGTGACTGTGTTATAATATTATTAACTTAATTTCATATTTATTTATTAATTAAAATAATTATCGAACATGAGTGCTACTAATAAAAGAAAAACAGACCTCGATAATCGAGAATTTCAGAATCACTCGAAGATGGATTATTTATTTATTCTGAACAAGAATGGTAAACCAGCGTTTGGAATGTTTACAAATCATAGCTGTATGTAAAAAATATAACTTGAAATGCCATTTATCTTTCCATGCATGAAAAAAGTATCATTTGTACACGCGAAACATGAAAATATCACTAGTGAAAAAAATGAAAAAGCAGCTGGATCATCAAATGATTTATTTTAATCAAGAACCAAAATTTCAAGAAGCATCTGTAGTTGCTGCTATTTTTTGGTAGCATTGGATGAAAGCACAGACATTTCTGATACAAGTCAAATGGTCATCTTTATAAGAACTGTAAATGAAAACTAGATTACTCAGAAGAACTTTTAAAATTACAATCATTACACAAACAACAAAAGGTGAAGATATTTACAAACAATTAAAATGTTCAGTAGAGCAGTATGGCGGACTTGACAAGTGCACTGCTATTGTAACAAACAGTGCTAGAGCTATGACGGGTAAAAATATTGGGCTCGCGGGACTTTTGCAAAAAAGAAGGAATAACATGTCATATGTTACACTATTATCCATCAGGAGGCATTATGCGGTTCATCCCTACAACTTAAAGACGTAATGAACAAGGTTTGCAAAATTACTAATTTAATTCGTGGCTAAAATGTTCTCTTACTCACCAAAAATTTAAAAAACTTTTGGATGAATTGGAAACTGAGTATGGAGATCTGCTTTTACGTAGTAACGTTCATTGGTTAAGTTCTGGAAAGTGCTTGAGGAGATTCTTTACTCTTTGAAAAGAAGTTCATCTTTTTCTCACAGAAATTGCCATCAATGAAAATTTGACAGCAAATTTAGTTGATAAAAATTTTATTTACTCACTTGCTTTCTAATGGACATTACAAATTATTTAAATACTTTGAATAAATCCTTGCAAGGACAAGATCAAAATGTGTGTTGCCTTTATAAATATGTTACTGGTTGGTTGGTATTTTTAATGGCACAAAACCTTGAAGATTATTATGCGCCAGACGAATGATGAATAAAGTTCAAAAGTACAAACACATTGTATCAGATGAATTGTTGAAATGAACCTGGAATGCTGATGAAGGCATCCAGAAATGACTTTGAGAAAAGCTCTGGCAACAGGTAGAGTACGTTAAAAGGAAAAACTTTAAATCATATGGTAAAAGGAGATGTCCTTTAAAAACTTATGATGTTGATGTGAGGGTTTCTTCCAATGAGATCTGTTGAGTTAAAATTCGTAGAGTTAAAATGTAATTCACGTTTCTGACTAAAAGCAGGACAACAGGTAGAGTACGTTAAAAGGAAAAACTTTAAATCATATGGTAAAAGGAGATGTCCTTTAAAAAACTTATGAGGTTGATGTGAGGGTTTCTTCCAATGAGATCTGTTAAGTTAAAATTCGTTGAGTTAAAATGTAATTCACGTTTCTGACTAAAAGCAGGACAGCAGGTTAAGATGTGATTCACTGAAGTAGGCACGTTGCAGGTGCCACAGATGGGCTCATTATCTCCCTTCAAGAGATACTGATGTGTCAGCCTGCAGTGACCAATTCGTAGGCGAGTCAACAGTACATCCTCCTTTCGATTCCCTTTTGATTCCCAATACTCCAGATTGGGTTTTACCTGCCTTAATTTGTTCAGAGTCTGGCATTCCCAGAGTTCTTGCCACCTGGACAAGATCTTTGTTCTGATGTACTTCTGTATGTCTGTAAAAGGGACATCATTATCGAAGGGAGTATCAGCAGATTTTGCAGCGATATCAGCGAGTTCATTACCTTTGATGCCAGCATGTCCAGGCACCCAGCAGTACATTACAGAATATCCTGCATTTCTCAAATGGAGGTGAGTCTTTAAAATTTCCAAGATCATAGGGTGGTCAGTGTTTGCATTAATTGATTCAAGGGCGCTCAGTGAGTCAGAGTAGATGATGAATTTTCTGCTGTTCTGCTTGGAGATAAAGATTAAGGAGTTCAAAATGGCAAATGTTTCTGCAGTAAAGACAGATGCAGCCTTATGAAGTTTACTACTCCTGATTACTTTATCGCAAACAAAAGCTGCCCCGACATGATCGTGATTCTTTGAGCCATCAGTGAAAATTGCTTTATAGTTAGAATAGCTGTTTCTATGGTCCAGGAAAATTTGTTGGTATTGGACGTCGTTGGTACTGCTCTTCTTAAGTTCTCCAAAGATGTTGAGTAGGTGAATATTCACTTCTTGCCAGGGAGCAATACCGAAAAAGGTAGAACTTTTGGGAATCAGATCTTTTAGGTTGAATTCTTCAATGAGTGAGTGAATGCGGAGATCAAAAGGAGGGATACATGAAGGGCGTGCATGGTAGTTACGCCAGTACTGATCAGATGTCATGAATCGTGCAGGATGTTCGGCATGCGACATTATTTTATAGTGAAGATCTATGGACAACTGCTTGCGTCTGAATTTCAGAGATGGTTCGAAACAGATGACGTATAAGCTTTGTACTGGAGATGTTCTGAAAGCTCCGCAGCAAATCCGTAGCGCTTGGTGATGGACTGGATCTAATTTCAGTAGCGCAGAAGGTCTTGCTGATCCATAGATAACACAGCCATAGTCAAGTTTGGAACGGATTAAAGCTCTATAAATGCGGAGCATAGAACAACGTTCTGCTCCCCATGAAGTATTGGCCAGGACTTTCAGAATGTTGAGAGCTTTAGCACATTTTTTCTTTAGATTTAAGATATGTGGAAGGAAGTTGAGCTTTCTGTCAAAGATAACACCCAAGAATTTTGCTTCTGGCTCAACGCGGATCGGAGAGCCGTCAAGATGCAGCTCTGGATCAGGATGTAGATTTCTTTTGCGGCAGAAGTGCACGCAGACGGTCTTCTGGTTGGAAAATTTGAACCCATTGCTGTTGGACCACTTTACAATTCTGTTAAGAGCAATTTGGAGTTGTCTCTCAATGTATCTCATATCTTGACCGTGACAGTAGATCATCAGGTCATCAACATATAGGGAACCACGCACTGTGGGAGGAAGTTCTTTTAAAATGGAATTAATTTTTAGGCTGAAAAGAGTAACACTAAGCACTGAACCTTGGGGTACACCTTCTTGTTGTATAAAGGTTTGAGAAAGCACCGGGCCAATCTTGACCTGGAAAGAGCGGTGTTTCAGAAAGTTTTGAATAAAGATAGGTAAGTTACCTCTCAACCCTGTGCTGTGGAGGTCATGAAGAATTCCATGCCGCCAAGTTCTGTCATATGCCTTCTCCATGTCAAAAAAGATTGAAACCAGATGGTTTCTTTTTACAAATGCATTGCGTATTGCAGTTTCTAAAAACAGGACATTGTCCAGTGAAGATCTTCCCTTACGGAAACCACTTTGGTGGGGCGATAGGCAGTGGTTAGTCTCCAGATAGTAGGTGAGACGGTGATTTACCATTTTTTCCATGATTTTACAAAGGCAGCTAGTGAGGGCAATGGGGCGGTAATTTAAAGGATTTTTCGGATCTTTGCCGGGTTTTGCTATAGGGATTACAAAGGCCCTGCACCAGGCGGTAGGATAAAGTTGTTCCTTCCATATCTTATTATACAGAGCGAGAAGGACCAGTAGAGATTCATAGGACAGATGCTTTATCATCAAATAACTTATGCCATCAGGGCCAGGGCAGGTCTTATCAGTGCGAGATATTACACTTCTTAATTCAAACATGGTGAGATCTTTATTATAGGATTGTGCATTAGGATGGGAGAAGTCGATTTGGGTCTTTTCCAAGCGCGTCTTTGTGGGCAGAAATTCTTTTGAGTAATTGTTACTGTCAGATACAGCAGCAAAAGTATCACCTAAAGCATCGGCGATTTCTTCTCTAGTGCTTATCAACTTTCCATCTTTTTCTAGAGCAGAGAGGGGATAATCATTGTAAAGTCCAGAGGCTTTGCGGACTCTTTCCCAAACCTGTTTGCTAGACATTGAGGAGGTAATAGTAGACACGTAGGCTGCCCATGATTTTCTCTGACTTTGCCGTCTCACTTTCCTAGCATTCGCCTTAGCTTTTTTAAAGGCCAGAAGGTTTGCCAGTGTTGGGTATCGGCGAAAGATACGCCAGGCTTTCTTTTGCTCTCTCATAGTTTTATGGCAATCACTGTTCCACCAGGGTTTAGGGAACTTTGGGAACTTTGTCGAGGACTTTGGAATACAAAGTTCAGCTGCTTGTACAATAGTATGGGAGATCATTTTTACTGCTGTATTAATGTCCACATCATTGACCATTTCTTCTGTCAGCACAGCGCAAGAGACAAAAAGATCCCAATCAGCTTTATCATAAAGTAAGCGGGGTTGTCTTGAGATCACAGACTTTCCTGCGATATTTACAATCACTGGGAAATGGTCACTATCGTAAAGATTCTCCCCTACACTGAAGGAGCAAAGGGGGAGTAGAGATGGAGAACAGAGCACCAGATCAATTGCATGAAATGTTCCAGTCGGCTGATGAAAGTAGGTGTTTTCTCCGTTATTAAGCAGACAGATAGAATGATCCTCCATTAGCTGTTCGATCTGCCGGCCCCTTGAATTAGTGTCTCTGCTTCCCCATAAGGTACTATGTGCATTGAAGTCACCTAAAAGCAGAAAAGGTTCTGGGAGCTGCTCTGTTATATTGTCTAGATCTCGCTGATCTACATGCTCATGTGGGGGTAAATAGATAGTGCATACTGAGATTGAAGAACGTAAATTAATCTGAATCCCCACAGCTTGAAGGGAGGTCGTCAAAGGAAGAACAGTGTACGGGTGATTGTGGGAGATGGTAAGGCCCACACCACCACAGGCACGATCCCCAGATGGGTTGTCCCTTCTTACTGTGGTGTATCTCCGTATCTTAGCATGGCTGCTTGGTTTTAACAAGGTCTCTTGAAGTGCAAAGCAGGCAGGTTGGTAGATGTTGATTATATCCTTGATATTATCCAGGTTTTGACGGAAACCCCGGCAATTCCACGAAATAAATGTACCCATTATGGATGCCTGTTTTGGCGGTGTTGTTTTTTTGATTTAATGTACCCATTATGGATGCCTGTTTTGGCGGTGTTGTTTTTTTGATTTTCGAGGCAGAAGGTGTTTCGGGAGGGATAACCCTTCTTCAACATCCATTTCATCTGAGTCATCTAGGCGTCCTGAACTCATGCTTGCGATAGAACTTTGACTGGGGGTCCTGGGTTTTTGCTTATTTTTCTCCTTGATATCATTTCTTTGTTTGTTCTGTTGTACATCCTGTTTTCCCTTGGACATAGTCACCGGTGCACTAGTTTCAGCATCAGGTTTTTTCCCCGATTTTTGGTTTCTAGGATCTACTGTCACTGCTAGTTCTTTTTTCTGTGCGGTAACTGTAGTTTGCGTTGATATTGATCTGAATGATTTAGTTGCAGATGCGTAAGATTTATTAAGTCTTGGCTGGTTAGAGAGAACAAGTCTTCTAGCTTCTGCAAATGATATCTTTTGTGTAACTTTAATGTTTTGAATTTGTTTTTCTGTCTGCCATTTCGGACATGATCTTGAAAAGGCTGGGTGTTCGCCTTTACAATTTATACATAAGAGGGCAGCAGAGCAGCCTTCACTGGCATGTCCTACGATGGAACATCGAGCACACGTGAGGCTGCCGCGACAAGAGGTCTTTCCATGTCCAAAGCGCTGACATTGGAAGCAACGCATTGGATTCGGTATATACGGCCTGACTGAACAGTTTAGGTATCCAGCTTTGATGTTTTTCGGCAAGTTAGGAGACTTGAAAGTAAGTATGACATGTTTAGTGGGAATGAGTTGACCGTCTTTCCGTATTTTGATCCTACGAGCACCGCACACGTTTTGATCTGCCAACTCTTTAACGAATTCCTCTTCAGTTACTGATAGTAAGTCTATTTCAGAGATTACTCCTCGGGACGAGTTCAGAGTATTATGTGGTTTAACTTCAATGTTTGCTTGTCCTAATTTGGTTAGTTTCAAAAGATTTTCAGATTGTTTTCCGGACGCAGTTTCAATCAAAAGGTCTCCAGATCGAAGTCTCTTAATATTTTTCAGTTCTCCTACAGAAGACAAAAGATGTTTGTTTATTACAAAGGGTGACATTTTTTTCAATTCTTCGGAGCTGGTAATAATTAAGAAACGTGGACAAGATAGATCTGATACAGTGCTTTCTATGTCACTTCTTAGTCTTTTGGTCACAGTCGGAGTATCGGATACATTGTTGGAGCAAGAAGGTATCATAGCATTCATATTGAAATGGAAAAAGATTCGGGTCCGACCGCCCCACCCACCATGGAGCCCAACAAGGGGACGCAGATTTCTACGCCAGGGCTAGCCGGACCTATACGCAGACTGAAGTCCCACAGTCGGCTTTCCCGAAAGCGGGTACTCCCGAGAGCTTGTCCCCAAGCCACTGACACTAAGGACTAGTGACCAGCCGGTTGACACCTGTGAGGACGACAAAGTGCCTCCCGTTTAACTGAAGCGGAGGCCAAAGCAGTGTGTTGGGGACAGTACCTCGCCCCTCAACTACCAGGACCCTCTTTTCCAGTGACACGGGTCTCCACGCACGGCAAACACGTGGGCAGTTTTCTCGTCACTCAAGAACCAGAGACAAGGGCTGTTCCAGTCTCTCATAACGAGCCCCAACCTCCGAAGAGGAGAACCACAAGGGAGAAAGAAAGGAAGAAAGCTTCAGCTCAGAGCAGAGGAGACGGAAAAGAGGATAGATCACTGGAGCTCCAGGATTGTGACACCCGTCTCACCAAGAAGATGATCCCCTGAAGGGCTAGGGCACCTCGGGATTGCCACACCCGTACTCACAAAAGTGAGCCCCTGAGGGGAAATATGTTACTGGATTTAGAAACAAATTAAAATTGTTAAGGTTTAATTTGGAGCAAAATAATTTACTTCATTTTGAATTTTGCAAAGAGATCTATGAAGAAATGAAAGTATGTAATATAGAAGCGAATTTTAAAATATTTCTACCAAAATTGGATATGCTAATTACATATTTCAATGAAAGATTTTTTCAATTTGATGATCTGTCTATTGATTTATCTTGTGATCGAATTAATATTGATATCAACTCTGTTGATCTTAAATATCAAATAGAATTATGCGACCTGCAGGCTGACCCACTTTTTACCTCTCGTGGAGTAACTGAAATAGAAATATTCAAATTTTTAGATAAAGAGAAATATCCAAAATTGACAGATTTTGGGCTTCAAATTGTATCAATGTTCGGAAGTACATATATCTGCGAGCATGCATACTCCGATATGAAAAATATAAAGTCAAAACTTATAAACAGTTTGAAAGATATAATTAGACTTGCCACAACAAATATTGATGTGGACATAAAAGATATTGTTGCTACACAATTACGACCACAATGTTCTCATTAATATATTACGAATATTTTAAAGATTTCTTTTTAGTATATATAAAATATTTTTTTAATTAACATAAACTGATTTTTCATTTATCAACCTTCTTGGCCCCCAAAATGTTTGGTGAAGAAAATATGGCCCGCAGGCTATGATAAGTTGGACAGCACTGGTATAGATATTTGTATCTTTTCTCTCACCATGTTTTCAGAGTAATGTAACTTCGTTACTGGTAGGGGAGTGATGTAGGCGACAATTATTATTTGTCATAATAACTACTACTACTAGCTAATGCCTTCAACTACTTCTAGAGATACTGAAGTGTTGTCATGACTAAAATCAACAAGGAATTATCTTTTTAGTAAAAATGTATAAACCGAGCATTAGAGAGGAGAAATAAAGATATTATAATACGCAAAATTGATTCTTGCTTTTTTTATGCCATTTAAATTTTAAAAATAAGAACATTGCAAGTGGCAATAGTTCTGAGGAACAAACTGTTACGAAATGTCCAGCTGCAGTAAGATACGACCTACTTTGTAGCTTTCCCACAAGGTGGGTTTAGAGTTGCCAGAAAATGGCAAAGGAAGGCAGGGTTGCCATATTTGGCTAGAAATTGCCTATTTGGCTACAAAATTCCCAATATGCCATAGACAGCTGTAAAACCTTCTAGTACAAATTCTTACCAGTTTGGACCACAATGTTCTCAAAGGCAGCCCAAAAGCAATACAAACCCTGCCTGCATGCAGAGTCAATCAATCATTGCCTCGTCTCAGAGCCAGTCTTTATTACTATTGATTGTCAGTCTAGTGCCGAGCTGGTGCATCGAGAGTGCGCATCATTGAGGCTATCGTCGACTGTATTGCGAGTTTAGTGAGGAGAGTCTCGAGAGCATGTCGAGTTCCGAGACCGACAAACCTGGGTCGAGAGCTGTACTCTGGTGTTTTGCCGTGAAGCTGTCTTCCCCGTTATAGCCTGGTGACTGTGTTGCTGATTGTTTTAGCATGTTTATAGTAGTTTTTTGATGACTGTAAACTTGATTTTGAAGCTGTCCTGAGTAATACTGGCTAAATAAATTGTGTCTCATTCTTTATTGAGTGTTGTCGGGAATCACTCAAAATCCTCGAACCAATACAGAAACGAAACAAAACTTTGACAGCACAAAACACATAATAGCAAAAAGAAGTCAATTTTTGCTTAGCTGGGCAACATGACTTAGCATGGGGCAGAAAACAAACAGAAAAGGGTTTATGGTAAATAGTCATGTTGAAATCAGATTTATTCTAGATTATAAGAATATCAAGCTGAATGGCTGGATCAATTGAATTTACAATAAATAAAATCTGGAATGAATATTCTTTATTACTATCGAAAAGCACGAAAATGTCATTTACATAGCAAATCCAAACATGAAAATAAGATAATTTTACATATATTTGCCCTCGGAAGAGAGCAAGTAAGCAAGCACAGGACTGAGAGGATTACCCATAGCTAAACCTTCAATTTGACGATAATATTCATAATGGAAAACAAAGTAGGTGTGACTCAAGGAACTTTAGAAAGACAAAGGAAATCTTCAATTTAATGTGTGAAATGGAATTTTCAAAGATGGAATTTTCAAGACTTGCAGAGCTCCTTCTACTGGAAAACATTAGTAAACAGTGATTTAACACCAAAAGAAATCATAATGCAATATGGCAGACATGTATCTTAAAATTTATTGGTGACTTCAAAAGAATTTTTCATGTTGTGAATATTGTTAGAAAGTAAATGAGAAAATATGGAAACGAAATATTCAGTCAAAGGCTATGCTGCTGTTACTAAGTTGGAAACTATAGGTCGAAAAGGAATTCCAATTCTGCGGAATTTGGGTACAGCATAAAATCTAGCATGGTTTTTCATGTTGTGAATATTGTTAGAAAGTAAATGAGAAAATACGGAAACCAAAGGCTATGCTGCTGTTACTAAGTTGGAAACTATAGGTCGAAAAGGAATTCCATTTCTGTGGAATTTGGGTAGAGCATAAAATCTAGTACAGTTAGTAATAGGTGAAATGCGTTATTTTTTAAACTGAGTTGAGAATAGATGAGCCAATTTAAGAGCTGTTTTAACTTTCATGACGTTAGAAATCGAAGGATCTTTAAGTATCAAGGAGTATGGCCCTTCGTTGATCAGTTTCGTGATTCCATCAATGTATATATGTTTGTCCATAACAACATACACTCTTAAGACAAAAAAAAAAGATGCACCACAACGCACCGAGAAGATATAAAGCAAATTACACACAAATTGATATGCATACAGGTTTTGACGGAAAATTCAAAATTTTACATTTTGGCTGCCAATGAATGAATGGTTGTTGCTACAGCGCATCTGATCTGTGCAACTGGCAGGTTATTTAAGCGGAGAAATTATGATTCAGGTCATAAATTCTTCACGAATTTCATTCCATGTACTCTGGTAGACAATAACTATGCCTCGCATATAGGTTCGCGAACGATATGCACAGATGTCAGAATTTGAGAGAGGTCGTGTAGTTGGCCTCAAAGAAGCTGGTTGGTCTTATTGGCGAATAGTTCGACATTTCAGTAGGAGCCACTATTAGACGATGTTGGAAGGAATGGGTGAACCATGGCTGCACACAGCGTCAGGCCTACAGAAACCACAGAACGTGAAGACCGAGCAATTGTCAGAGCAGCACCCACAGCCTCAGATGCATCATTATCATCGATTGTACGTGTAAGTAATACTTCAGTGACCGCAAGGACCATTCATAGACGGCTCACAGAAAGGGGGCTGAGGTCACGGCGCCTCTTGCACCGACTACCATTGACCTCTGTACAACGTCAAGCTCATTTGCCGTTTGCAATGGTGTAAGGATCATTTGCACTGGAATGTCACTGACTGGAGTAGAATAGTCTTCAGTGATGAATCCCGCTTTAAACTGAGCTCCGATGACCAGCGAAGGCGAGTCTGCAGAAACCCCCGGACAGCAGTGCGATACCAACCTGACTGTCTTCCGGCAGAAGGCTGACAACCAGCAGTTATGATCTAGGATGCCATTTTATTTCATAGTAGGACCCCTTTGGTTGTCATCCGTCGCAACCTTACAGTGCAGTGGTACGTCGACGAAGTTCTAAGGCCCGTTGTGTTGCTCTTCATGTCACGCCACCCTGAGCTTACATTTCAGCAAGATAGTGCCCGCCCCTACACTGCACATGTTTCTGCTGCTTGCCTTAGTGCTTGCCGAATATTACCTTGGCCAGCAAGGTCGCCTGATCTCTCTCCTGTTGAGCACGTTTGGAGAGTTATGGGCAGGGCTCTCCAACCAGCTCGGGATATTGACGATTTAACTCGTCAGTTGGACAGTATTTGGCACGATATCCCTCAGAAGGACATCCGCAACCTCTATCAATCAGTGTCAAGCCGAATAACTGCTTGCATAAGGGCCAGAGGTGGACAAATGCATTACTGATTTTTTCCTTTTGTGAAGTTCTATCAGTTCAATAAATCATCCAAGTTTTCTCAAAGTGTAATCATTTGTTTTTCTGTACATGTACATCACTTCTACCGATTTTCGTCCCATTCAGATAACTCCTTCTTCGTGGGTCGCTTTTTTTGTCTAAGAGTGTATTTGCCTTTATCGGCTTGGGAAATTACATTTATATCCCATTACACATTTTTACACACAAAAATTAAGGACTTAATTAATGCAAACAATTAAGGACCCGTGAGCAAATGGGAACTGAATAAATTCAGTTTAAAATATTATCTATGCCTGAACTTCACTTTTGTAATACCATCCTAAAAATAAAATAGATCCGTAAGTAGGATGCATTATTATTAAACATAACTTAATTAACATAATTATTAATAAGTTTGAGAATAAAATAAACTTTCTGAAATTTATCAAGTAGCATTAAATATTTTACACTTGTAATAGTTGGGCATATTTGAAAGAAGGTAAGTGACATTATATTTACATTTTACTAAGAGTTAGCTTTATGTTAATTATTTTTGTGTCTCATTTTGTCGCATACTTCCTCAGTCTAGAGGTTTAGTGAACAGCAGGTTGATTTTATGTCAAAGTGGCATAGATTAAAATGAGAAATAAAATCATAATCAGCATGATTCATAACAAAAGACTCTGTTGTCACTGCTGCTGCTTGCCTAGACAGAGACTTGCTGGTCACAACAAACCTGAAAGGCCTGATGTAGGTGACAAGTTTTAAAAGTTAGTTGAGCTCTGTGTGACGCAGTTAGTGTCGTACCTTTGTATAGAGTTCCAGGGGTTGTAATGCAGTTAATATACTTTAAGGTTCCAATAAGCCACTAAAGCACCAGAGGTGATAAGCTGTTTTGTATTATTTTACGTCTCACTAGATACAAAAAATAGGTTTTAGATGAATTTTTATATTTTTGTGTTTTATCTTGTGACCACGGTAAGCATTAATGAAAGGCAATAACTTGCTTCAATTTTTAAGGGTAAGCAGCTAGTTATACATAATTATATTAGGTAGTTAGATAACCTTAGTCATTATGGATTTACATGGCCACTATTAAATTTGATTTATTTTTTAACAATATTAAAAAAGCCTTATTAAAATGACAATCTAATAAAGTTTTAAGAGTTTAAAATACATATAATTTATGACATTGATTCTTAAATGATATTAAGATTACACATTAAAAGCTAGCAACAACACTCAACAAAACAGTTGTAGCAAGAACACTCAACAAATCAGGTGTAGCATATTTAAATGTATGCTTAACGTATTTAAATACTCAACAACATACTCATGCATATTTTTAATTTGAAGCCTTCCCAGACATTTTGGCTAATTTATATTGATTTCCTTTAATGAAAACAATTACGCAACTATTCTAACAATCAGAAATTTGTCAATATGCAAACCAATGTCCTCACTAGTTTTTGAATGTTTTATCTTTTCATTGTCAACCTCTACACAATGTACCTATGAGGGTTTACTTGATCTGGTAAAAGTAAAATAATCCTAAATCCCTCAACAGACAAAGTAAATTATCGCTATATCTGAAAGTAACTCAGACAAAAGTTTGGCTTATTTAGAAAAAATTTAGAACATAAAGGCATGTTAAGCTAAGAAAATCAATTACAGCTCGTGGTGATGTAATTAAACAAGAAGCGTCAAATCCAAACTAAAAATGTGGACTCGTGGTCAAAGACTACACAATTTAATTTTAATATAAGCTGGCTTAGTAACTCTATCATCATAACAAATTCAAAGGTTGGCAGCAATAATGCAAAGATGAATATTTACAAATTATTCAAGTGGCAGGAACTAATGCAGTGAGCAAGCAGAGGTCAGAAACACACCCTGTCTTACACACACTCCAAAAAACCTAAGTTTAAAGACTGTCTAAGTGATCTGCATTCTAGCGAGAAAACAGAAATGGGAAATTATAGTAAAGGCCGAAATTATAAACAACTGGGTATTTACATATTAATAACTGTACATATCTTTGACGAATAATTTTCTTTCTCTTTATGCATTCACTTTCTTTCTTCAGCACATTTCCTTTTCATTTCAGAATTTTTGGATTTATTTAAAGATTTCTGTTATTCTAAAAAGAAAAACTAAATGCATTTATAATGTATAGAGAAAGCTGCTCATTTTATTTCTTTAGTAACATGAACATTCAGAAAAAATATTAAATATATGTAGTAAGGGCCAGTTTACAGAGGTGGCAGATTTACACCGAGCAACAAAAATCTAGAAATGGGAAAACTTTTAGAATTTAGAGCAGGTACTGGAAGCAGAATTTAGGATCCACAGAGATTGCATCAGGTGGGAAAATACCTAGCGCCAGTCCTGTGTATTGTTACGTTATACGGGTTCGTGGATTTGAGAGTATCCGATGAAAACACGATGCCGAACAATAAAAAGC
>KK112650.1:4693-21494 GCA_000611955.2 Stegodyphus mimosarum
GCCACATTGCGTGGTTGCACAAACCCTTCGGAGTCCTGAATTTCAGAAGCTCCTCTCTTATTTTTTTAGAAGGCCTCTTGGGCTTAATTATACCAGCATTTTGTTTACATACATTAGTAGAACTATTAACATTGGCAGTAACAGTAGAACTACAATTGACATTATCAACATTTTTATCAAATGCATTAACATGATCTACTAAAGCACTTATAAGCATACTAGCATTATTATGAAAAATATCCTTAGCAATATCATTTCTAGATTTATTACAATATATCGGATTGAGATTACCAAAGGATTCGCACTTACCTGTAAATAGTGACTTTAATCCTGTGGCAACTCCCATGAATTTATTCCATTCATCCAATAATTTTTCCTGCAGCTGTGTATCCAACTCAGAATGTAACGTTGTTTTTGTAGAATCTTTCAAACGAACAGCAACTTCGATGTTATGGATTTGATTCAATCCGAAGAAATAATCATCCAGCGTCCATATATCCTTAAACAATATTTCTTGCCAGTTCAGATCCAAAACTTTTTCACCGAAATCAATAATTTCTGCTGTTAACTCAATTGCACATTCTTTTAATTCTTTTCCATTCCCCAGCGGGGGAAAATCTTGATTTCCCATCGCCACGTGCTAAAATGGCAAAGAGTCACACAACATCGATCGCAGGTAAAAACACATTAATCCACAAAAATAATCGTGTATCCACAGTCTATGTACGAGAGAAGAATTGCATAGAATCTTTCCGCCGCACGAAAACAATCCAACCACTCAGATGAGCTGTTTGAGTTCGGCTTTTATAAGCTTTTTAATTGCCAGTAGAACAATCTCAATTTTTCTAGATTTTTCTGGATGGCAACAGTAATTACGAGATATTTATTTATTAAGCATTAAATGCACGCGCTCTTTTATTTTTATTATTATTTCTTTTTCGACGTAGCTTTCTCTTCAAAAATCGTCTGCGTTGCACGGGGAAATAAAAAAGGAATTTTAATTACTATTCTAAATAAATAGCCAAATAAATGTGAAATTCGTAACAATATGTAATAGCGCACACATATTATGGAATTAGGATTTCGAACTTCTTTTATGCAGCATGAAATGTCGAAAAGTAACGTTCAATTATCTAAGTGCTTGAATTACAGTTAAATCCCTTGTAACCAACATCCAATTAACCAGCAATGTCAAAATAACCGCACTTTTGAAGGTCAAAATTTAAATCCGAAAATTAAGCTTATGTGATAAAACAAAAAAATAAAATCTGAAAGGGTTCAGATTTTATATTATGCTCGAAAGGGCGTTTTTTTAACTTTTTTCGTGTTACCTTTATTCATTAAATATCATGTTCTTCGAACTTATATCACATAAAATTCAATTCAACAGCAATACTTAAAAACAACATATCTTTAGAATATCCAATAGACAGTCTCGCACGCTGGAGATAAAAATGTTTTTTTTTTTCGTACATTGTTGCCATTCCTCACTTTGAAACAGTAGAGTTTGTTAAACAAAAATTAGTTAAAGTTTTACAAAATATGAAATAGATAATAAAACAAATTCGAACTTCAGAGTTAGGGCTTTTAGGTAGAGGGTTACGTTATTCAGAATTTGGTGGATCTAGGTACCGTTGTTGTTTCACAATGCGAGAAACATACCTACATTCAAGAACATTCTATTTTATTTGATTTCTTTAAGTATAATACGGGGGGATAATATTTGGTGGCAACAATTTAAAAAGTGATACTCCTTTTGCAGTGAACCGACGCAAAATGCGTTTCCCGACTAATAGCCCTTAAAGCTCCTTTAGGCCAACACGTAATGGGCTAACAATCTGACTCAAAATGCGAAAAACATTTGCTTTACATATCTACCTCTGGACTTAACAAGCCTCATTCAACAAATGAATTATCCAAAAATAAATATGATTCAAAATTCATTTTTATGCTATCTAGTTTATCTATTATGAATTATCTATCCATTTTTAAAGGTAATGTTCATGACTTTCAAAGCTAATTCACGCAGAACGACGTCATATTTACCTTTTTTCTTGCCTGGAAAGATGTAAAGAGCATTACTTTTTGTCGCTATTTGTGTAAATTGTAATCAATGTTCATGTTCGTAGATGAGGATTCGCTTGATATTAAAATACCTCCAGCGCCTGTGTCCACCGTCTTTAGCTTTAGGTCCGAAAAGATCGTTTCTTAGTAAAGAGGAGATTCAGGGTCGGGTGGATGTACAGAATTCTGTTCCTGTCACAGTCTCTCAAGATGACACCGAGATTATCAGACATGTACTGGGAAAGGAGACGGAAGGGAAGAAGGAGGAAGACGAGCAGGAAGAAGATGAAAATGGCACATTTGAATAAGAGAGTTACGTGGAAGAAAGCTGACAAAGGATTGTAGACTTTCATAAGATTTACCGAATAGCATTCAAAGATTTACCGAATTCATAAGATTTACCGAATGTAGACGTTCATAAGATTTACCAAATAGCATTCATCTGTGCAAGCACATCACGTGCTTGCACAGATGAATATTTATTCGCTGTGTGTACAGTGGTGATGAAGCACCACTGTATACACACCGAATTTTTAGTACTGCGGTGATTATCTCTAAGTAAGTGAAACTAGGCAGATATATTGCATGTCATCAAACCAAATACAGAATGTTACATGCCATCACACTTAAGATATTCGTAACTTTCACGTGATAATACGGTAATTTTAAAATGTTGTTTTATATTTATGAAATATAAAATAATGTTTTACTTTTAAATAATCTGTATAATTTTAGGTATTATTTATTGAACAATTTCCGATAGATCGAAAAATACAACCAACGGACTGTGCATGCTGCAATTTCTATAGATGGCATCACAAAAAATAGACAGTAAATTCTAAAAATATAAATTGAGTTATTCGAAAAACTCTCTTATCCGAAATCGGTGAAGTTCGGTTCCTGCCGGTTAAGAGAGATTCTTACTGTATTATTTAAATATGAATATTTTTCTGTGAAGTGCCTTTTTAAGATGTAAATAAATATTTTATTATTTAAAAATATATCAGCTTAACAATTTATATATGTTGTAGACATTACAAAATAAAAACTTATGGTTTTAGAATATGTTTCAATGCTAGTTTTTAAGTCACGATTTTCAGTAACCACATTTGAAATACTGATTCTTCGCTTTGCTGAAGTTTATAATTAATACGCTAGTCCTCATTTTATTGAGAGCAGCAGTGGTGCCATCTATTGATATATTTTGAAATAACTATATAAATGTATTGAGAAACCCATAATTCATAATAATTATAATACGAAAACTTTCTATATACCATCTCCAAGGAACATAAATTCAGTTTAAAGCCATGAAAGAATATTTTGACTTAAAGGGACTGATGTCTTTATTTTGATTGAGTATTAATTGTGACTTTTGATTTGGATCTAGCAAATAATTTGATGCTTATTTGGAAGTAAGATGAAACATTCTCAATTCAATTGTTGTTAATTGATGGTAAATTGGTTTATCCCCTTTATAAATCGATTAATCTGCAATCAATAACAGTAGCTACTTTCCCAATACTTAAAATTTTTACTTTTGATTCTGGTATTTTTAATTTTGGTATTTTTGCGATTAAAGATATTTCTTAGCAGATTTTTATGTTTTTAAAGCAAGAATGTCTTCAAAATACTAATTTAAAATACTAATTACAATGCTGACTATTTTTTTTCTTTCATGGTTTTAAATTGAATTTCTGTTCCTTGGAGATGGTTTAGGGGAAGTTTTCTTATTATAATTATTATGTATTATTGGTTTAATACGTTGAATCTTTAGCGCAAGTCATAGCCATTTTAATTTACTTTTAATTATTTTTATTTTGGATGTGTTGAGAAATATATTTCAATCTACACTATGCGAAATAAATTTTATTATCAAAATGTAGAATTTAAAAAAAGGGGGGGAAGAAAAAAAACGAATTTTGCTGCAATACATTTCTTAATTTTTTTGTTATTCCAAAGGGGCTTTCTCCCTGAAGGACTATTGTTTTCGTTTTCTCATTTTGCGTTGATTCACTATAAATGCCCAATTCACTTTTCAAATTGTTGCCACCAAACATTATCGCTCTGTATTATATTTAAAGAAATTAAATAATGAAGAATCTGCATAAATGTATATATGTTTCTCGCATTGTGATAAAACAACGGTACCTAGAGCCATCCAATTTTGAATAACTTACGTTTCCACCCGAATATGGACATCTGGAAGCCTAAATTTGGAATTTGGAATTTCCTTTATTATTGATTTCATATTTTGTAAAGCTTTAACGAATTTTCGATGAACAAACTCAACGATTTAACAGCGAACAATGGCAACACTCTACGGGGGGAAAACCTTTTTATCTCCAGCTCGCGGAACTGTGTATTGGAAATTCTAAAGATATGTTCATTTTAAAATTATTTTGCGATATTGCTGTTGAACTGAATTTTATGGTTTAAGTGCGAAGAACATGATATTTAATAATTAAAGGGAACACACAAAACTTTAAAAAAAACGCCTCTTTGGACGTAATTTAAAATCTGAAACATTTCAGATTTTTTTCTTAGATTTTTTCTCACTAAGAGGTTTCCTCCGAGTGAGAATAAACAGAGAAAACTAACTTTTTCTTTTGCAGTTTGAAACTAATATTAAAAAAAGAAAGAAAAGCATACTCTAGAAAAAAAAACATTTACTTCTTTAATATAGAAAGTTGTTTTTTAAATTATAATCTTAATATTTATAATCATGTACAATATTAATATTTTATCCAGAAAAAGAGCAAAGTATTATACGATATGATACAACATAAAAAGTTTTACTGCACTATAAACAGAAATGTAAAGAAAATATTAACTGTTTATAAGTATCCACTGTTGTTCTACTGCTAATAATAGAACAAAATAACATTTTCCCTTACATACAATAAAGAAATATTTCGGGAATAAAGTAACATAGCCTCTCCGTTCTTATTTAGAGTACACTGAATTTCTTTTGTTACACGATTCGATGTACAACAAAAATAGTTTTATTTATTCTACTTGTAGTTTCGCGTATTTCTTTGTTGGATTTATAGACTAAATATTAATATTCTCCAGAATTACAAATATGAAGATTATATTTATTAATTCTGTGAAGAGAAGAAAAGAGAATTTTTCAGGAAAACGTGGCATTTTAAAGAAACAAATGCGAAATCAATTCCATCATACTAATAAAAAAATTAGGTTTAAATATTAAAAAAACAGTCTGAAACATTTCAGATTTTAACGGTAGCCCAAAAGGGTTTGTTAAAGTTTTTTTTTTACGTTCTCGCTGAACTCGCAGTCTAGCAATCTGCTGCTGCACTCAATCCTATTAACCAATTAATTAATTGTCTTTTTAGCTTTATTATGAAGCATCATTTTCTTCATTCAATGAAGAAAATTTCAATTTCTTCATTCACAATTCAACAGCAAAATGGCAAAAATTTCAAAAGAAAGAAAGGCTTAGCTTTAGCAAAGCTTGTAGTTTACCAGTCTGGCTGCTAAACTGAGTCCTGCTAACCACCCCTTTTCTTATATCTTTTTCTAGCTTTATTACGCATCATTTTCTTCTCACGTACGCCATATACAATTCAACAACAAAATTTTAAGGATTTCAAAAACAGCACAGCAACATAATGTTCAGAATTCCGGATGGAGTGTCGGCATACATTTTGTTTCCAGTCTTTTCTCGGTTCATAGTATCAGTGCTACGTTTTCTTGGTAAGATAGTAGGCTTGCAATTTTTTTTTTATGATTAACGTTTTCTGTGTTAATTTCTGTCTGCTCTCTGTGTTTTATGATTAAAGTTCTGTTCGTTAAATATCACTTTCTTCGCACTTAAGTTCGCCCTTAAGCCCCATAAAATTCAATTCAACGGCAAAATCCCAAAATATTTAAAAACAGCTTACCTTTACAATTTCTGATAAACAGTCTGGTGTGTTGGAGATAAGAATATTTTATTTCGCATACTGTTGCCATTTATCTGTTTCAAGTCGTTGAGTTTGTTAATTGAGTTTGTTATTGATGCAATGTGCAATGAAAGTTCTTTTTTGCGAACAGCGAAACCAGCTACACAGCCAGCCCATTCGCCTGGATTTAAAAATCAGGACGAATTATCAGCATTTCGCAGGTCTTAATCACTCAGCCACCGGTCAGGTCTGAGGTGGTAAGGAAGGAGAAAATTCTTTTTTTCAAAATGATAGATGTAACGAGCACAGTTTAGAGCAGATTATTCTGAAAGAAAAAGAATGTGCAGAAACATACTTTGAGACTACGTATAATGAAAGAAAACTCTAAAATGTTTAACCAAAAAAAATGTTGTAGTTGTTACTTTAGGTCGCTGACAGTAACATCAGCCTAAGCCCACGAAAATCCTCGTGGAAAGGAGTGCAAGATTACGCCAGTCGTTGGCGACAGCCTTAAGCACCTTAAAGGTAACAAATTTAGCTCAGTTTCGCCCTCAATTTTGATTGACAGCATCCCGGCGAGGGGACGGGTCCGAGGGTCTCCCACCCTTCTACCCTTCCACCAAGCCACACAAGAGGAGTTTCGTCTCGCCACAAATTTAAAGTGCCGCCATACCGCACTGACACTATGCATTCACAAATAGGCATGCCTTTTCCCGGATTCCAACCCGGGCCGTTCGGTACGACAGCCAGCGACGCTAACCACCGTAGCGGTTAGGAGGCAAAAGAAATTAACTGCAATGATTCATAATGAGCATGTTCACGATATGTAGTTCTCGGGCCGCTGCTAATGCATTGTGACTTACTGAATTTGATACTGAATCTATCTAGACCAACTGCTGAAAAACTTCAGGATGTTACAGAAGTACTGAAATACATATAGGTTTAGGAATAAATATGATATGAGTTCTTTTAAATTTGTTTTGAAATACTCATTCATACACCGAAAATGCTTCCGATGCACCTAAACCACTTGACATCATAACGAAACCTAGCATATTTTAAATGTGCTCAGAAGGCTTAAGCCCACTTCGGCAAAATATGTCTGCCAAACGATGCACAATAAATTTATGATAGTTTTGGAATTTATGACAGCTTTGAATATGTTATGTAGTCTGTTGAGTAATACTCGTATACTAGAATATAGGTTTATAAGTGTCCATCATTAATTCGTATCGAAGATACTGAAGTAAACAAGATCATCAATTTCACTGTCCTCTGATGCAGCTCTAAATAAAAAAGAATCGATATGTCGAAGGCCATTTATATAGCAGTGTGAATAACTGAAAAGTAAAATTGTTTACGTATTATGTTGTAAAATTAGACTGCATCGAAATCGTGTTATCGATTTTGGGCCATACATGCACTAAAATCGAGCCATAGAAGAATCGATTTTGTATCAAAATCGCATCAATTAATCTAGTCGAATAGACATCGAATCCATGAATCGATCAAGATTAATCGATTTTGTGCCATTTCTTAGTTATTTTAGTTAGAGCCATAGATGCATACTTAAAATTAGTAAAATTCAAACTTTCATTATCATTAGGTACTGTCATATTGTGTGATTTGTCACTACCAATTACCTGTAAGATAAGTAGTTATTTGAGTTCACTTTCATGAGCGCGAATGAAACGATTTGAAAGCGTAACTTTGCGGGTTGGGTATGGTCAGATTGCATTTTTGCAGACAAATACATAAATCTCCCCTCAACGCGCAGGTTGGCTGAACTAATTTATTTGACTTGTTATCTCCTCCCCCCACCAATGTTTTAAGTTTTTTGTAGCAATTTGCATAAAAGTATGTTTAATTTCCTTACGATCTTCTCTCAAAAACTGCATTTTTTATTCAAATATTCAGAACAGCAGTTTTAGACAGAAAATGCAACATTTGTGATTTTAAGTTAAGAGTACTTTAATCATCATTCCTATAATTGTACTGAAAATATTTTAATTCGATTTATTTCTAACTTTCAAAATATCTAAATAGAAATCATGATCCTGCAAAAACGGCAATGAAGTGTAAATTCGCTATTTTTTTAAACATTTGGAAAAAAACCTCTTCGAAGCGTCTATTTCACTTTTATTTTACTTATTTATTATTAATAGCCCAAAGTGGCAATTTGCCCAGAAGGGCTATTAATTTCGTTTTGGCATTTTTCGTTGGTTCATTATAAATGGCGTTTCACTTTTCAGATTGTTGCCACCAAATATTAGAGCCATATATTACATTTAAAGAAATTAAATAATGAAGAATCGTCATGAATGCATGCATGTTTCTCGCTTTGTGAAAAACCAACAGTACCTAGGTACCTAGAGACATCAAATTTTGAATTACGTAGTCCTCCACTCGAATACAGGCATCTGGAAGCCCAAATTTAGAATTTCTTTTATTGTATATTCCATAATTTGTAAAACTTTAAAGAATTTTTCATTAACAAACTCAACCATTTTAAAGCAAGCAGTGGTAACATTGCACGAGCAAAAAAAAAAATTATATCTAGCGCGCGAGACTGTTTAGTGGAAATTCCAAAGGCATGCTGTTTTTAAATATTTTGTGATATTGCTGTTGAATTGAATTTTATAATTTAAGTGCCAAGAACATGGTATTTAGTCCCTTTCGGGGTACTATAAAGTCTGAAAGCTTTCAGTTTCTTTTTTATTTATTTATTCTTTATAATGTGCCATTCTAAAACTCTCAGAAATATTGAAATTTTATAGGAATCAAATTTAATTTCCTGAAGTCTGTAGAATGAAATGTAAGTTTCATGGCTAGCGAAATGTAACACCTATATTGATATACAGAATATATGAGCGTACATATTGCTATTATTATTATTTTAGGTTTTCGGATTTCGCGTCTTTTAAAATAGAAAGTATTGCCATTTGAGGGAAACATCGCATACTTCTTGCACAAGCGATCTAAAGAAATATATGTATAGTTTTGAAATGAAAATTAAGTATTTTATTAATGAGCTAAATACTCATGTTCCCCGTGTCATCAATACGATGAAATAATATCCTGGCATTTCTTTACTGCTTCACTTTATTATTTTAACCACTCGTTTTAAATATAAGATTTTGTATTCTTTTACATCTTTAATTTCCGCTAGACAAATTATTCAAGTAACACACCTATCAGAACAGCTTAGCTTAAAATTGCTTCAGATCTTCAAATGGAATCAGTACATCAAAAGCAGAATTTTTTTAATCATATGACCTAGTTCATGTTTTTGCATTAAAAAGTTTTCAACATTATGAAACTCAAGTTGTAAATTCTTAGAAGTATTAGATTGTAAGCCGAAGTTTCCACATCGCAATTTATTCATTCATTAATTGGTTTTTTACTGCTATTGATTGGGCTTTAAATAAAAATTTAATCAAGCAACACTGGAATTGGTATGAATGCAGAAGTAGCGTGTAACCTGTCATTTATGTCACTCTATTTAGGGAAATTATAATCTGAAAGAACATTAAATTTTACTTTTATGCAGTATCCATCTTTTTAATTAGTCTGCGATTTCTCGGAGTTATATAAAACGAAGCTGTTGAAGTTGTAAGATTTGGGTTTATTTTTTTTATTATTATTTTTAAAGGACCTTAAATCTTCTGCTTAGTAACTTATGTAACAAATTTTGAGAATGTAGTTCCGCTTCCTCAAGCTCTTATCTCATTAAATGAAGTCAATAGGAAGCGCAGATACATTATTTCATTAATTTTTTTCCTAAGCAAGGTTAATTGCTTTCGTGTTGTTAATTATGTAGAAAATGTCAGCTCCTTGGTTGATGTTCAGTGACGCTTTTCCTGTCTTTAATTAAATAAAACGTCTATTGTACCTTTTAAGCAATAAGGGCACGGTTGATGATGGTAGTAAAATCATAAATTTTGTGAAACAAGCAAACGTATTTGAACAGTTTAATGAATGCTATCTTAGAGGACACTTGCATATTTTATTATTTTGTAGATTTCCTAATTTTACATATTTATTAAATCAACAAAAGCATCGTAGAGCAGTCATTATTCAAATTTTATGGCAGGTGCAAAAGTATGCGAAACAACCCAAAAAAAGAAATATTTCGCAGTACCAATCGGAGCGCTGACCCTTATTCACATACCATAAATTCAGATTTTTTAAGATTTTTCCCGCCTTGCTACCACAATACAAATTTTCGCGACCTGTGGTTTGAATACCCCTCGTATAGTTCACAATTCTCTAATGTAAACAAAACCGCCCACTGAGGATATTTAGAAAGGAAAGAGACAGTTTGCTTCCAAAAAGTAGCAAAGAACATTAAGAAGCAAGTACAGATAGAAGTGGGCATGACACGAGAATTTCACCTTACATTGTGCAGGTATAGTCCCACCGCACTAACCACTGGTAGTTCGGTCAGGATTCGAATTCTGGCGAACAGGCTAGCTGCATGGCCGTTTCCGTGATTTTCCTCATGTGTAACATGTATGCCTTTAAAAAGTCCACTACGGAGGCATCCCTTCCCTTAGGCAGATAGCTCTCGAGTACTTTGCCATAACAAAATAAATCAACTAATGCATTAATTGTCAAGCTCCACCCCAATTTTATAGGCGTGTAGAGACATTAGGTATTTTTGAAAACAGGAGAGAGGAAAAATGAGCAATGCCCTCGGCTAGACTCGAACCACGGACCTCTCAAATACGCGCCGAGCCTGCTGACCATTACACAACAAAGCCATGCAAAGAAGGCGGGGAAATACCTTATAGGAAACTATCCGGAACTTCAAACCGAAGGCCGATCCGAGTGTCTCCCACCCCTCTTCCTCTACCACAATCACTCGAGAATATTTTCGACTCTCCGTCTATTTTGGGTGCCTCATTGCCCCATAGACACTATACACTTACAAACAACAATGCCATCTCTGGGATCCGGTTCCATGGATACGACATTCACCATCACTAACTACTACCGTCTGGGCAGGAACATTAAAAAGTAATTCGATGGTAAAAGCATTTTTTAAAGCTTTGATTTGGATAGATAGCCTTTACGGTTTCCTGTGGAATAGTCTGAATAGCAGCCAAGGGAAAAGCTAGAAGGGGTCGGGTAGGCAGTCCGCATCCAGGCAACACATTTCTGGAAGTTACACTTTTCAAGTGAAATATACTATGCAGACTAGCGGAATGGATCTTCTTGACAAAAAAAAAGGATTAGAACATATTTGATTATATAAAAGTTCTCTACGACTACTTCTTTGCGAAACAGGATGCCTTTGTAGTAGACTAGAATTCTCCCCGAAAGGCTTAAAAATTGGGAACAGGCTCAAATTCATGTTAAGAGAAAGGTACTGGCTAGTATTCACGTCATGCATGCGTGAAATACAACGTTACATTCCCTGTGTAACGTAACATAAGGTAAATCCACGTAAAGCAGCCAGTCCGTTTATCAGTCAATCCATTTTAGATTTAAGCCCAGATAGATTTACATGTATTCAGCCATCTTATCCACTCGTCATTCACGAGATGTCGAATTGTCAAATGGAACTGAATTAAGGTAACAGCTGCTTTTAGATTTAACAGAGTATTCAAAGATTTTACAAAGGTATTTGAATAAAGTAATAGATTCATTTTCTTGCTACACCTTATTCCTTACTCCATCGATATTTTTGAATGAAAAATACAAATGTCATTTGAATTCTGATCATTTATTATGCTAGAATTGAAGTTTTATTTCAAAAATGATCATACAGAAATTTAAAACAAGCAGTTTATTATTTATTTATTGTTTAAAGAAGGAAATATAAAAAAGTAAATTTTGCTTCAGAATATGTTCTTCAAAGTCTAAATATGCTCTTTCAATTCTTCCAAGCTCTTCGAAGCTAATGTTTCTGAAAATCAGAGAAAACGTTTTGTGCAAAAAGCTTCAGCGTTAAAAAAGAAAAATTCTGCAACCATAAATTTAACTTTCTATATGACTCTGATGTATCAAAAAGAATAATTACTAGAAGAATCATTATGTTTTTTTAATTAAATTTAAACTTTTCCATACATTTATGAGCAAATTTTCTGTGACTTTATTTAAAGGATTAGAATTTTTCTATTTAGATAATCTTTTAGGTCTTCTTACTAAAACTCTCAATTACATCTTGATCAAATTCAGGATGAAACTGAAAAATAAAAATTGCTTTTGTTGATGATAAATGGTTCCGGTGCTCCACGGAACTATTAATTATTAGTGTATCCGCAACTGTTGCTCTGAAATATAGGGAATTTCTTACGTATCTTACTAAAATGTATTGAATGTGTCACTAATGAGCTTTCCAATCTGTGGGAACTGTATAAAATATTGCTTATTTAAAGAAGTCTTTGACCTGTCTTGATGAAACTGTTTTCAAAACTCTTTACATCATTTTAAAAATTCTAACTAAAAAACTATAGTGTTGAGTTCTATTGGTTCGTGGATTTGGAGTAATTGATAATAACACTCGATGAAGAATCAAGATGCAATTAATTTGCTGGTAAGCACGATTACACAGGACAGTTCCAAAAACCTGTTTACGCTCTTCGAAAAACTACGACAAACACGCTGAAACAATCAGCAATACAGCCTTCCAGTTGTAACGGTGAAGACAGGTTTATGACAAAAAAGCTCCCAACTCAGTCGATCTCTCTCAAGCTAATCTCTGAACTTAAGACACTTATTTTCTCCCAGTACAGGCAGGGTATGTATAGCTTTAACCTACTTTCCAGAATATTCTCGAGAAAACCGCTAAGAATGCGTTCTAGAATGTCCTGGCTCCGTCTATAACATTTCGCCAATTTTGTCGCCAAATATCGTTATATGGGCGATTTTGCGCCAAATCTGGCAATCCTAACCCCACTTTACGGGGACGCTATCTCACCGCAGCTGGATATTTCGAAACACTATGACAACTCTAAGCTCCAAAAGATATTTTATGAAATCAAATATCTCCAGATATTTTATGAAATCAAAATCTGTAATCACTATTTTCGATTTCGATACTCCTTATTAGCTTTTAAAGGAAGTTTAGGGCTAAATAGTAAGCTAAATGAATAATTTTTTTTCGAAATTAATGATCTTTTAAATTATATTAGTAATTCATTTTTAAGGTATTCTAGTAAAGGGTAAATTTTCCAATATGGCATATTGAATATTTAAAATTAAGAGTAAAATGCATTTTCATCGGGTTCTATGCATCCAAAGAGTTTCAGTCTGCTAGGAAATGTATTAAATTTTGATGTCAAACTTTTGACAAGAGAAACATGTATGTTAAAAACAAACTGTAAGGTATTTATTAATTTTAATTTACAACTTATTTTATGCTTTGAAGCATTACTGTCACTTCTCTCCTTCAGTTTTCCTGCCATAATACAAATTTTAAGCTCGCGCGTATTTAAGGGAGAGTTTAGAATTGCTTTAGTCAGAAGGTGTTCCGCCTGCTATAGGCCACTTTATTGTTTGAAATTCTACTATTGCATTACTCTCTACGTCTTGCTTTAATCTTGCTAATTGCGGTGTCACGCCGGCGTGGGATTGAGCCAAATTGCTCATTGAATATTTCTGCGTAGCCCTTGGCTAATTGAAGACCTAGATTTAGTGTAAATTTGAATTATACTTTGAGTTTACGCCATAACTGCTGGCTGGATTTGTGAGCACCAGGAGTGACTTCTATTCAAATATTTGCTTTCTTAATCAAACGGTCTTTAATACCTATCTTACGATTCGGTTTGCCTTCAGGACATAATGATTAGTCGCTTAGTTCAACTTAGAATCTTGATTTAGTGTATGTTACCAAAAAGAGTGAAACTCTACAAAGTTAAGTAAAATAATAAGATTAAAATTGTACGTAATCAATCAAAGCAAATCTATAGCAAGTCGATACTTTCAAGCTTCTTAGTGCCCCTAACGCTATGGTACATAATTACGTTGTAATACCCTAGCTAACCTTAGTTGTAATACCTTAGTAATCCTTGAGAGCAAAATCTTGAAAACTAGAAATCAAAGAACTGCGCAGTACTTATCACAAAGTTCTATTCAGAAAACAGTCTAAAGAAGGGTTAAATTGATCCTTTATTCCAAATCGAATGAGATTAAAAGTCAAATTAATTATTATTAAAATCGAAATAATTCCAAATCGAATGAGATTAAAATTAATCAGACTAAATTCGAATGTAATCAATCAAAGCAAATCTATTACCAGTCGATAATTTCAAGCCTGTAATGTCCCTAACACTACATTATATAATTATATTTTAATACCCTAGCTTAATTAGTAGTCCTTAAGAGGAAACTCTTGAGAGCTAGAATATCAAAGAACTGTGTAACACTTATTACAGAGTTCTATTCAGGAAACAGTCTAAAGAAGGATTAAATTTATCCTTTATTCCAAATCGAATGACATTAAAATTGAATTAATTCCAAATCGAATGAGATTAAAATGGAATGTAATCAATCAAAGCAAATCTATAACTAGTCGATAATTTCAAGCCTCTTAGTGTCCCTAATACTATATTATATAATTATATTTTAATTCTCTAACTAAATTAGTAGTCCTAGAGAGGAAATCCTTAAGAGCTAAAATATCAAAGAACTGTGTAGTACTTATCAGAGAGGTCTATTCAGGAAACAGTCTAAAGAAGGTTTAAATTTATCCTTAATTCCAAATCGAATAAGATTATAGTCGAATTAATTATTATTAAAATCGAATTAATTCCAAATCGAATGTAATCAATCAAAGCAAATCTATAACTAGTCGATAATTTGAAACTTCTTAGTACCCTTAACACTATATTATACTGTAATAGCCTAGCTAAATTAGAAGTCCTTAAGAGGAAACTCTTGAGAGTTGGAATATCAAAGAACGGTATAGTACTTATCAGAGAAGTCTATTCAGGAAACAATCTAAAGAAAGGTTAAATTTATCCTTTGCTGGAATCAAATGAAAATAAAATAGAACTAATTTCAAATCGAATGAGATTAAAATTAATGAGATTCAAATCGAATGTAATCAATCAAAGTAAGTCTATAACTAGTCGATACTTTCAACCCTATTAGTGCCACTAAGCCTATGTTATATAATTATATTATAATACCCTAGCTAAAATAGTAGTTCTTGAGAGGAGAATCTTGAGAGCTAGACAATGAAAGAACTGTGTACTACTTATCGCAGAGTTCTGTTCAGGAAACAGTCTAAAGAATGATTAAATTTATCTTTTATTCCAAATCGAATAAGATAGAATGGGATTAAAACAGAATGTAATCTAGAAACCAAATCTATAACTAGACAATAGTTTCAAGCCTATTATTAATGCCCCTAAATTATATTATATAATTATATTATAATACCCTAGCTAAAGTAGTAGCTCCTGAGAGGAGAATCTTGAGAGCTAAATCTCTAAGATCTGTGTAGTACTTATCACAGAGTTCTATTCAGGAAATAATCTAAAGAAGAGTTAAATTTATCCTTTATTCCAACTAAAAATAATTGATAGATAGACCCTTCTGGAACTTACAAAACGCCTCCACTTAGGCTTTAACTCAAGATGGAAAATAAGAAACTAATCTAATACAAACTAAAATAAAACCAGCCGAAGCTGCACAGAATAGTAATAAAATTAGACTTTTAACAAAAAAGTGGCCGGAAAGCAGAATACGCTCTAATTAAGTGATTAGGATAATTAGGCTCTTCTAATTAAGTGAATGAGACTTTAAATTAAACACTTGTTTTTACCTCATTAACATAAAACATAATCCTAAAAACAAGTTCTGGTAGTTAGAAGTAAGTGGAAAATGAGAAAGTAAAATAAAGTTTTATTCCAAAATAAAACTAACTATTAAAAAATGAAGATAAACCCTGCAGTATTATAACCAAAGAAAAGAGTAGGAATTTAGGCAACTAGCATAATTTCGAAATTTAACAAAAATGTGTGAATCCTTTATGCATTTTTATATTAATACCAACGGAAGTACCTGTTGCCAGTTAAGATAGATTGAGAGTAATGTATCTAACAACAAAGAAAACGATACTACTGTAATCCTTAAATACGATTCATTTTCACACATTTTTAGTCTGATGCCATATGGAACACACATAAAAATTTTCGATAGAAAAATAGGCTAATTCTCTCTCATTATATCAGCAACAATGAATGGCACGCAGTTTTAAATGATTTTTCTCTTTCTAATCAAATGGTTGTCAAAGCTCAACTTCCATCCAATATTTCACCTATATTCAATTTTAGTCGGTTAAATATGGTAGGACATTTATCATAATTGATCAGAAACCAATAACGCGAACGAACAAACAAATACATAAAAAGTCATTCTTCTTTATATATATAGATTTTGTAAATCTTGCAAAGTTTTGATTAACAAACTCTACGATTTGAAAGCGAGACGTTGGAACACTTTTCGAAATAAAGAATTTTTATCTTCAAAGCGTGAGGCTGTTGCCACTGCGAAAATTAGTGTTTTCAACGTTTTTAATTAATATTTAAGCTGATTAAAGTCGTACAAAGATAGGAACAATCGAAATGGGTTCGCAAGAATTTTTTGAATCAGGAATAATGGATTTAATGTTTGGCAGAGCTATTTTGATTTCATTGTAAAGCTTAGAAATTTTTATTAGCAATTTCTACGATTTGCAAGCGAGCAATGGCAACACTTCTCGAAATATAGTAGATTTTTATCTCCATCGTGCGAGACTGTTGCCACTCGGGAAAAATGAAGGCAAAAATTAGCGTTTTCAGAGATTTAATTAATATCTCCGATTTTAGCTTTTTTTT
>KK112650.1:21721-42245 GCA_000611955.2 Stegodyphus mimosarum
TATTTATTATTTTATATATTTTAATATTTATTATTTAATAATTATTTAAATTTCCGTCACTACACACAGTTTTCATAATTGTTTAGAAATGACAAAGCATTTATAAACAAAGCATTTATCTCTTTTTCTGCAAACACTGTCCTTTGATTTATATTTCTATGCCTCCTGCTATGTTGCATTTTTACTTTTTTTACTTATTTTTTCTTCCTTTTAAGGAATGAGAAATAGCTCAGTCAAACTATTCGTTATAATTTTCTTTAAATTTACTTTTCGAGTAATCATTAGAAGTGCTCTTTGAATATAAATATGCAGAAAATAAAATCGAAGTAATATTTTAAAGAAGACTATTCTCCAAATTTTTTCTTCCCCTTTAGCTTTGTTATTAAGAAAGGCTTTTAGCGAATATATCTCTTGTGAAAAATAATGAACTTTACTCTGCAAAGAACACCTAAGTCCTTAATAAATTCGCCAAAGCACGTAAAATAAATGGTACAATTTAATAACCAAATTTAGGTTTGATGCTGTAAGGAAAATTTGTTATACAGATCGTTTTTTCAGAGTTTCCTTCCTCATTTTGTTAATTAAAGGATCGCTTTTCCCCATGCATCATCTCCTTGTGTTGGTTGTTATATACTGATTACGTTTGAGTACAAGATCATTTATTTCTTGTTATTTATTTTCATTAATAATTATTAGTTCGAAGGGGCAATTAGCCTAGAAGGGCTATTAATTTTGTTTTAGCATTTTGCATTGGCTCACTATAAACGGAGTTTCACTTTTCAAATTATTGCCACCAAATATTATAGCCTGCATTATATTTAAAGAAATTAAATAATAAAAAATCTGCGTGAATATATGTATGTTTCTAGCATCGTGAAAAAACAACGGTACCTAGAAACATCAAATTTTGAATAACGTAGTCCTCCACTCAAATATGAGCATCTGGAAGCCCAAATTTGGAATTTGTTTTATTGTCTATCTCATATTTTTTAAAACGTTAACGAATTTTTGATGAACAAACTCAACGATTTCAAAGCGAGCAATGGCAACACTGTACGAAAAATAAAAAATCCCACTTTATCTCCAGCGCGCGAGACAGTGTATCAGAAGTTCTAAAGGTATGCTCTTTTTAAATTATTTTGCGATATTGCTCTTGAACTGAATTTTATGGTTTAAGTGCGAAGAACGTAATGATATTTAATACATGAAGGTAACACAAAAAAATTAAAATACGCCCCTTTGAGCGTAATATAAAACCTGAAAGCCTTCAGATATCTTTAATCTCTTTTTTTAATATTTACTGGCCCACACTCTCGTCTACTTTTTCTGTGAGTGTTTCTGTGCCTTTATATCCACATATAAAATACTTTATTGGAAGTCTAAATTTAAACATAGAAACTAATACGAAATTACTAAAATGATACTGCTAGCCGATTAAAGATTAACTTTTCGTGTTTTTATGATGTATTAGTTATGATACAATAATTAATATATATATATATGTATATGTAATAATCGCATGCAAGTACAAGACGGAGCAGCGCCGATGCATAATAGCTGTATAAGATAAAGAAACTTGCAGTCGAGGCGGTGTTAATTCCATTTTTATTTTTCAGTTACGTTCGTGGCCATAATCACTTGGCACTCTAGTCGTGCCTATTCAAGAACATTTATATTTTGGAAAGTTTTGCGATAGAAAGCGCGCACAACGGAATAGCGACCAAACCAGGGCACAGAAAGAAGCTGAAGTGCCTAGTTAGCCAATATGGAAACACACGAAGAGAAAAGTTTTGGTTTGAGTTAAAATTCTTAATTCCCAATTATTACGTCATCAGCGCTTAGCAGGCCATGGAAAATGGAATGATCTAGAAATGATGCAATCCAAAGAAGTTATTAAATTATTACGAATTTTAAAACAGAGAGAGAGAGAATTAAAGGGAATTAGGGGTTAGTTTAAATTATAATTTTGATTTACATATTTTTTATCTTACGTATGTATCTGGCATTTTTTTCTCATATGTAAGATATTACAAAAAACGATAACTGTTTTTAAAAAATAATTAGGAACCTCAAAATTAACATTCTAGATTTGGTGCTCTCACCCTATATTCATCTGTTCTCCCAAATTCGAGATCTTTCTATGTTATGTAAGGCTACTGGAAAAAAGCAACTAAAACTAATATTAACCAATCATAGCTCTCTTCTACAATTGCATCAAACTTAGTATAAATACGGAATTAACAACGTCATTGTTCTGATGTATTCCTTTCCCTAGCTTCCGCCTTGCAAACATCTTTATCCTATGCCCTCCTTTGTTCTTATTCAGAGATGTTATAACGGTAAAAAATATTGTAATTGCTTATGATCTAGAAATATCTTATATACTAAGAAATGATTTGATTATGTGCGAAAATAAAGAATGGTGATTTTTAAAAAAATCCAGTTGTTATCTTCATCGGTATGCCTTAACCATCAGTCATGACGGGCATCGAAAGCTGTTGATTTCAGTGTTTGACTGCGCATTCAAAATTATTACACACACACTTATATCTGTCATATGATCTGTCAAATAAAGGAAAACCCAAATTAGCTTTCTGTCAATGTAATTTTATTGCAAATGAGATTTTCATAGCAGTGTAAACATCTGCTCATTGGTCCACAAAAATCATTTACAAAATAAATATTTACAAATAATGAGATCATAAAAATAGTCATCACATGGTATTTATTTTTTCATGGTTAAAAAAAAGTGCTCAAGAAAAACAATTAATCCAAAAAAAAAGCTGAATCATTATAAACATATAAAATCATGATGCATAAATCAAATTTTCATCAAATGCTTATGTAGACAAGAATATATAACAATCTCAAAACTTTGCCATTTAAGAGCATTTAACAATATCTTTAAAATTTGTAACTGAATGCTTCTATAACTTGTGTTAAGATACATCTGTATGTAAAATTTATGATGTTAATAATGTCAAACGTATTAGCAACATTGTAAGTTGCATAAAATTTACACTTTATGAAGTAAGTGTTATCTTCATATATATTTAATTTATTCTCACTAAATGCAGCAAAATGTTAATTTTTATTTTTACGATATACTCGGCTATAAAACTGGAGATAACATTGTGAAAATGTATTATTTGCTTTAAATAAAAGTATCTAATAAAAATATTTAGATTTTAGTGAGTGCATTAAAACACGTATTTTGGCTGTGTACTTTGCTCGTTGATGAAGTATAAATTTACATTTTAAATAGGACAGTAAAAATCCTTTATACTTTTTCAAGTGACAACATCATTTTGACTTCTGCTTTTACATGGCCCTCGGCAAATCAGCTACCGGCGGACGGTTCTATCGGCAAAACGGCAGCGGCCAAACGGCTGTGGAGAAACGGCGAAAATCTTAGATCCGATTAATACAGTCTGGTAACCTAGACACAACGGCGTACCCCTCTTCTCACATCAATATAGATTTTTCTATAACAAAATTTAATGAAAAACAAAACATATTACTTCATTGGAAATCTCAAATATGCAGGTAGAATTAAAAAGTGATGCCTTTGGAGAATGCCTTGAACTGATTCACCCTGCAGATAAATTTGGGCTAAATTATGGTCGATTATTATGTACTGTAAATTAATATGATATTTATACCGATGGTTCAGGCCTGGGAGGAAATGTTGGTTACGCATTTGTAGTGTATTATTGCGGAACTGAGATTGACCACAAAACATTCCTATTAAATTTCATGAATACAGTTTACCAGGCTGAATTATATGCAATACTAGAGGCTTTAACCTGGATCGAAAATGAATTATCTGGTGGGCAATGTGTCCATATGTTTTCTGATGCACTATCGGCCTTACAATCACTTTCTGAACTTGCGTTTGATAATAAACTTATCGTGAATATGAAAATGAAATATAGAAATCTACGTACAAAATACAATATTAAGATACATTAGGTTAAGGCACATGTAGGTTCCATGATATAAGAGGGCTGACGCACTGACAAAAGAAGCCGCACTCGGCAACTGTTAAGGAAATTAAACTGCATGGCTCTAGAAGAAAGACTATTGGAATTTTATACAATAGTATATATGAAAAATGGGAAAACAATTGGGAATCCTCAGAGAAAAAAAAACATTATATAGATACTATACAGACTTATAAGGGAAGAAAGTGATATGCTGATATAGATCTGAATCAGGTTTTGACCGGACATGGACGCTTTCCCGTATACTTGAATAGATTTGCCTTGCAGGAAAACAGTCTTCGTCGGCTATGTGGATAAGAGGTGATAATGTTCACTTCGTTGAAACCTGTGGCCTGACTGCAAGTATTAGAGATAAAATGAAAGTCGAATTTCCAAGAGACCTTGAGGATAGTAAAATGCTGCTTTATTCCAGGGAATTAATGAATATTATCAACGGACTGAGACATTGGCTGGAGTAGATGTGGGAATCATGTATATCTGTTTTCTTTTTTTGTTTGTCGTTTTATTACATGTTCAACTTTTATTCTTGTTTTTTTTTTCAGTTTGTTTTTTGTTTTGTCGGTCTGGCCTCTAAAGGCTTTGTGGCTGAACCATCGGCCGGGGGACCTGGGGGCTTCGCCTTTGTAGTAACAATAGTACCCTAGACACAATTTTTTCTCTCCTATTTTCCTAGTTTTTTTTAAACCAATGGGCTATTAATTTCGTTTTGGCATTTTGCGTCGATTCACTTTTCAAACTGTTGCCACCAAATATTACAGCCCTGTATTACATTTAAAGAAATTAAATAATGAAGAATCTGGATGAATGTATGTACGTTTTTTGCCCTGTAATAAAACAACGGCATCTAATTTTGAATAACGTAATATGGGCATATGGACTTCTGGAAACCCTAATTTGGGATTTGGAATTTGTTTTATTACCTATTTTATATTTCGTCAGACATTAAAGAATTTTTGATTAATAAAATCAACGATTTCAAAGCGAGAAATGGCAACACTGTACAAAAAAAAACAATTCTATCTCCAGCGCGCTAGACTGTGTATCGAAAATTCTAAAGATATGCTCATTTTAAAATTATTTCGCGATACTACTATTGAATTGAATTTTATGATTTAAGTGCGAAGAACATAATATTTAATAAATAAAGGTAGCACACAAAATGTTAAAAGAATGCTCCTTTGGGCTTAATGTAAAATCTGAAAACTTTCAGATTTTTTTCCTTGACAGAGAGAATAACAGGAATATGGGGAATTACGGGCTGACTTGTGAGACATCTAACGTTTGGGGCTTAAGCAGGTGCTATCAAATAACAAAGGTTTAAATTTCCGTCCATCAAATTGGTATCAACAAGGTAAACGCAAATTAAATTTACCCTGAAATTTAAATGCAAAACATATCAGACATAAGTATCATCCATCTCATAAAGACCATGGCATTAGTACTATATATCGAAGCTGAGAAGGAAATGCTCATCCTTAATACATCACAGATCTGAAATATCACTTAGTACACGCACCTCGTTCGTTTCCCAAAACGCATTGACATAAAGTATTTCTGGATGGTATATCACCCATTTATTTCACCATTCGCTTACGCAACTTCTCAGAACAGATACACATTCTGGATATTTAGGATCACGTATCGCAGAAGCTGTGTAACAGCGAATTGCCCATTATTTTTATCTTTTCCATGAATTTGACACTTAAGCCAAAGACTCCTTTATACAGAAGCAGCGTCGTAAATAAAAAGGAATTTTTAGGGGTGCACTATCAATCAAGTAAAAGAGCCATCATTTATTTATTCATTTATTTTTGGCAACATATTATTTATCTTTTCTCTTAGGAGATCTATTAAAAACGAATTCAAACAGCATAATTTTCGCAATATTGATTTCATATACTAAAGGCTAAACTTTTGAAACCATTTGTTCATTATTTGAACTTTTTTTATGTGCTTTTATCACCAAGACCTCTAATAATGATAAAGCATAAGTTTTTCGCAACTGTAAAAAGTAATAATTTAAAAAAGATCTTCCTTTTAAATGAGATAATAAAAATTATATTAATTAGGAATATTTTTACGCTTCTCAATGAGAACTCAGTTTTGACTACAATTTGATTTTTTCATAATTCATATCACAGTATTTTTTTAGTTTATTGCTTTGAACTAAAGCAGTGAGCATTTTTAATTATTAATGACAAAACTCTCATGACTCAAGCTGTGCGCGATATTAAAAATACCTGAATTGCTTTCATATCATTCGTAATGCATTTTTTACATTTCTACAGTGAAGAAATATGGTTTATAATCACTTGTGTTTATTCCGATAAATTAATTTCCTGTCGTGTTAAATGCTAATCACTGCATTTTTGTTTTATGCAGTGATTAGAATAGATAGTACATAAAAGATTATATTAAGTATATCATTGTGTAGAAATGGTTACGTTAGGTTAGGTTAGGTTAAATGATTTACGCAAAGCAACTCGAGGACTATGTGCCTGTGGGGAGGGATGCCTTCATAGAGGATGTTTTAAGGAAAACTGCCTTGTACCCGCGTAGAAAACATGGGGGAACCACGAACAGAGGTCGAACTACCAGTGTTCAGTAACGTTAGCGCTCGCGGGCTGGTTTGCCCATTGTGTAATGAAAAGAAGTAAAAATGCAGTATAGTACATATGTAGTATATAACATATTATATTAGATACGTCACTGCATAGAAAAAATGTTTCGTTTATGTTAGGCTGGAAAATATTTTTCGTTACGTAAAATCTCTATGTTAAATTTTAATCAGGATAAAATTCAAATATTTATAAACTATTTTTTATGAAAATATAGGTTTTTGTTTAGTTCGTGGAAAATAATCTGCTTAAAAGGTTTTCATTCGCTGTAAACTGCTTTAAGTTGCGTCATGATCACCATTTCAATTTTAGAAATAACGTCTGGCATACATATTTATTAATATTTATATACTTCTATTAATATCTCGATGCAGTTATGAATGAACTTTCTGTGAAAGGGTTTTCGAAATATAAGTTTATTAATTTAAACGTGGTTGCTTATAAATAAATGCATTATATTTCGACTCGCTGAAATGTTGAAATCCTTATAGCAGTTTTTCCTTTTCTGTTAGTATGCAACCTTCTCCAAGACGAAAAGAGTTTTTGAAATTTTGAAGAATTCCAGTTGAAATTTGATTTTTCATTTTCCTTTTGATATGTTTATTCGTTCCGGCACTCATTAAAATAGATTCTTTGTTCATTCAGTCTTTGCCTCAGATTCCGTGTTCAATCCATTCAAGCTGATAATCTGCCATTTCTGGTTCCGAATCAGAAAGAGATTGGTTGGAAAGGGATGGAATTTTCTTCTCGTCTTTTGGAAAGAGATATTCATCCCTGCAAAGACAGAAAGTGCGTTTTAAGAAAAGAAAGCCTCCATTATAGAATAATACGATTTGGTTTTTGAAGATGGCAAAATAAAATCAACAGTCTTACATAAAATAAGAATTAAATACTGAAAAGCAAAAAATCGAAAAACTTTTTAAATTGAATTTTAATAAAAAATAAACAGAAATCATTTTTTTATGAATGTAGAGTTTGATCTTAAAAATAAGGAATATATTTTTAATATTTATTTTATTTTATTTTTCTTTCTAAAGATTAATAAACAGGGTTCTTTAATGAAAAAAGAATGAATTCCGTACTAAATACTTATCAAAAACTATAATTTCAATAAGCATGCAATATTATGTAAATTAGTTTTTATTCATAAAGGTGAAAAAAATAAAAGCTTAAATTTTTTTATGTTAAAAACGTCTCTAGTTTGGTTTATTTGATTATTGGTATTATTGATGGCATAGCACTCGAAGGCTATCTACCTAAGGGAAGGGGTGGACTTCGTGGTGAATAAACTGGCTCGTACACAAGGTTACACATAAGGAAAACCACTAAATCTCTCATGCAACCAGCCTGTTGACCAGGTTTCGGAATCCGGAACTACTAGTTTTCAGCGACTTTACCGTTCATCCGTTGGTGAGCCTAAAAATTCTATGCTTTAGTATTACTATTATTATTATTATTACCCTTCCCCTTATGTATTTATTTATTTACTGTTTTAAGGAACCTTTTATGATTGTCTTTGAATCGTGGATTTCATAATCTAGCAAAATAAAAAATACTGTCACTCCAGGAATATTTTACTCCAAGTCTGTGCAAGAAATTGTCGTGAGATATAAGGAATTTACACTGTAAAGTATTTTGTGTTAATAACCGACTATTATGATTTATACTTTTGCCAAAGTTTCTCCTTTCCGTAGCCCTATGCAAATTATATGGTAGACTATTTAAGTCGAGAGAGAGATAAAGCTTTTGGCAGCGTCCGCCTGTACATTATGTTCTATTGCCTAGCTTTTCCAGTTCAACTACAATACTTTAAATTTGGAGCTATAATATGTTATTTTAAATGCCCGCAATTTTTTAAATTTCTAATGACAGATTACAACCACAGCTGTAGACAGAACAAACAAAGATGAAACTGAGCAACAAAACTAAAAAATCTGATATATACAGCACGTGACTTCCTTGTACGGAATATTAAATTATATGCATTTTGTATTTCATTTAAACTTATCGGATTGAATTAAATCTACTTCGTCGATAGCGCATAAACCACAATAGAATAAATGCACTCTCTAAAATTCATTATATTTGTTTACCATAGCGACACTCTGGCGCTAGGTTCATTTTATAACTCAGAATGCACAAAAATTATGTATATCATCTGTAGAATTATCTAGTTGTTGCCACATGTTCTACTCAAATACTATAATAAATCTAAAACGATGTCTAAACGAAATTAAACAAACAAACTAAAAAAAATACATAGTTTCTCACAGACGCTTCAGTAATTCTCATTCAATTAATTTCATTCTCACTTCGCGACAAGGCAAAAATACATAAGAACTCAAAATATCCATATTAAGAATTACGAAGTAAATCTTAAACACCTATTTCCTCGAAAGAATTCCAAGCACAATTTAGTTCGCAATATTCAAAAAAGCCATTATCTTTGTTGTTGCGAAACTTAGTTTCCCTAGATTGGCAACAAATCCACTATTCTGCTAAGTTTCAAATGTAAGCAAATATGGTTGCTATGGTAAAAATAATTAGGCTTAACTACTTTTAAATTAAACTACTTTTAAATTGCTGATAATTCTATAAATAGTGCATGCATATTTAATAAAGGCATAAAAACCTTAACCGGAGGATAAGAATAACATAATTCAATCATTTTTAAAGCAAAATATGTACAATTTACCAACATATGAGAATACAAATACTGAGCTCAATGAGCCGAGTAACAGAGTGCTTTACTTTTCCTACGGTGGTGCACAACACGAAAAAATCTCTTCAGAATCCCTTTTAAATTAGTCTTATAATTAGTTTACGGGGAAACAGTCCTTTATTCTGTTCTTACGTACAGATGTCATACAGAAACATCATTAAATTGCATTCCATAGTGGTCAAAATGGAAATTTTCGTTGAAATATGGTACCGGAATTTTTCGTGATTACAATAATTCCTTTACTTCATACAAGGAAGTGAAAAGCTTGCAAAATACGCCAGTGCCTGGATTAATACTTCAGTCAACACACAGCCATCGTAAACCCATGTAGCCATTCGCTCTCAGAATACCCACAAGTGGCAGACTTTAACTATAAGCACGAGTTATGCTTTTTTTTCATTTTAAAGTTTTAACAAAAAGATCCTTTACAACCTTCTTAGGATTTCGTCATAATACTTTGGACTGAGCGATAACTTGCTAGTCAATCTAATAGAGTCAGAAAGACTTTGATTTCTGTACGACTAGGACTCTATAACACTGCCATCATCCTGCGAATTTGGGTTTTATCTCCAGCTATAAAATTATTGAAATACTGTTGTTACGTTATTTAAAGAAACTACGAATTTGATGCATAGAAAAAATGCATTTTGTTTCTCTGATAGGATCAAAAAGTAAAAGGCTTACTAGTTACGTTTTTCTTAATTCCTTATAATGTCAATTCTGAAAGTAGTGCGCATGGTAAGATAGCGACTAGACGACGAATGACAGCTATGCTTTAAAAGGTGCTGAAAACCCACTTTTGCATAAGTATTTCTACTTGTAATACAAATGTTTACTATTATCTCAGTGTCTTCCTTAAATCTTTCCATAAGCATTTAAACTTCGAAGCGCGAAATGTGAGTGGATTAGCGGAAGCATTACTACTACTGTAATGAATTAAAATTCAATACGGATAAGCACAACTATCGATGCCGCCCAACCGGTATAGTGGTTAGCGTCGCTGACTGTCGTGCCGAAGGGCCTGGAATCGAATCCCGGAGAAGGCATGGATGTCGGTAAACGTATAGTGTCGGTGCGGTGCGGCATGGCGGCAAATTAAATATGAGGCGAGCCGAAAGTCCTCTCGTGTGATTTGGTGGAAGGGGAGAGATGTAGAAGATCTTCGGATCCGTCCCCCTGGGGTGCTCTTTATCAAAATTGGGGCGGAACTGAGCCAAATCGCACTGTCACCTGTAAGGCGCTCCAGGCTGTTTGCTAACGACAGGCGCTCCTTGCCACGAGGAATTCCGTGGACTTGAGCTGACTAACAAGTGAGCATAGGCAATAACAACAATTATCGATAGTTAAGAGAAATTGATAGAATTAACCACATATGAAATATTCTGAATATGCTGAACTTTAATGTTCCAAGTTTTTTTGTACCACTAGACATATGCTTATTGGTTATTAGTCGAAAGGGGCTTTGTCGCTGAAGGACTATTGTTTTCGTTTTCGCATTTTGCTTTGATTCCCTATAAATGTCCGATTCCCTTTCCTTTGTTGCCACCAAACATTATCACCCTGTATTATATTTAAAGAAATTAAATAATAAAGAATCTGCATAAAGGTATGTACGTTTCTTGCATTGTGATAAAACAACGGTACCTAGAGCCATTCAATTTTGAATAACGTACGTTTCCACCCGAATATGGGCATCTGGAAGCCCAAATGGGGAATTTGGAATTTGTTTTATTATCTATTTCATATTTTGTAAAACTTTAACGAATTTTTGATGAGGAAACTCAAACGATTTAAAAGCGAACAACGGCAACACTCTGCGGGAGGGAAAAAACCTTTTTTATCTAAAAGCGCGCGGAACTATGTATCAGATATTCTAAAAATATGCTCAATTTAAAATTACTTTGCAATATTGCTGTTGAACTGAATTTTATGGTTTAAGTGCGAAGAACATGGTATTTAATAAATAAAGGTAACACACAAAACGGTAGAAAACACCCCTTTGGACGTAATTTAAAATCTGAAGCTTTTCAGATTTTTTTGTATTTTATTTTCTAATTATTTAGCACCTAAAATAGTTTTTCAACAGCTTTAAAATGTTTTTTTTTTCAACAACCAGACCTTTGCTAATTTTAAAATCTGTTTTGTGACAATTGTTCGCAATACTTCTGAAATAAATCTTAATTTACGAATTTACTTAGCTTTAAAGGATTAAGTTGTAATGACTTCATTGCTTTTTATTCAACAAATACAATTAATTTTTTTCAACTCTTAAAAGTAAAAATATAATTAAAATAAAAAATTCTTCAGGTCATTTCTCTGCGGTTCAGATCTTAATACCTTATAATAACCTAAGAAACTAACATTTTCTTATCTTAAAAATAAGCGGATTATACTAGTTACTTTTTTTTTCGCAAGTCACTTTTTTTGATTCTACTAGGGCTTTACACGATAAATATCAAGCATAATCTAAAAATAAAAAATGGAATCTTTTAAAGTGTCAGGCGCTTTAACCAATTAGTCTTTTTTCTGAGGAGATTTACGCGGGCGGTAAGTGCTGAAAATCATAACAAATAATTGCTTTCTGCAGCTGCTTTTATCTGAAAACTGATGAAAGTATTGGTGTATAAAAACCAATAAGTGGTCTCCCAATTGCTTATTTTTGTTGTTTTAATGGCATATGCTTTTAAGATTGTCCGCTGAACAGCTGTTATATTTAAAGCAAACTACACAGTCCAGTCACATTAATGTGACTGGACTGTGTAAAAGTAACTCAAATAAAAGTAACTGAAATAAGAGGTACTCTCCTGTTAACTGCTATCATGGAAGCATAAAATAATTTATGCAGAGTATTAAACATTTCATGGATGTAGCAAAAAATATTCGCTTAATTCAAAATGACTGAGTAACGTTGGCCTTTTTTCCGATATCCTTAGCATAAAATATTTTTGGTATAGCTTCATTATCATGTTAACGTGCATATTTCTGAGAAAGAATTAAATGAGAATTACGTAAAGCATTCGATATAAGTTCCTTAAAATAAGTTCATTTCCCCCTTAAGAAAAATATACATATATTTTTATAGTTCAGATTTGTTGCACATAATTGTTTTCAAACTAGTTATTGCATTATAAGTTTTAAAATAAAAACTTTAATTAGTTTAAAATTGTACAGGATAAAGTGAACCTTGCTTCAGACGGTTTTATAATGCTTTGCATTTATAGTGTTAAATAATGTTTTACACCTCTTACAGGAGTTTGTCACTTTCGAGAGCATTGCTATTTTTCTGTGTAACGTAACGTGAGACAAATTTTAAGCGAAAGCTATGCCGAAAAAATAAGAACATAGGAGTACGTGCATGTACGAGGGTTGGAACTTTAATAGTGGCAACACAGCTGAAAAAACGCTACGCAACAAAACCAAAGAATATCACGTATACCACACGTGAACTACATACCTACCTTACCTCTCAGCAAAAAGACTCGTCCTACCTACGTCACGCGCATGCGGAGTGACGCGAAGAACGGATCCTTGTATTAGCTCGCGGTCTAAAGTAAATGTTGTCAGGATGTTTTCAAAACAAGAACAACGATGTTGAATAAAAATTGAATGTGCCAGAGGTCGTACAGCACGACAGTGTCATCAAGGGCTTCAAGAGGCTTGCGGGGAATCTGCATTGCCTTACAGAACCGTAGCAAGATGGGTGAAAGCATTCAATGAAAGACGCCAAAATGTGGCAGACATGTTGCGGCCAGGTCGTCCGAGTGTCAGCGATGCAGACGTGCAAGCTGTTGCCGCACTAATGGACAGTGATCGCCGCCAAACGATTCGTCAGCTGGCCGGACAAACAGGATTAGCGCATACGACTGTGCTGCACATTCTGAAGGAACGCCTGTCCATGAGAAAAATTGCTTCACGATGGGTTCCATATCAATTGACGGAAATGCAGAAATGGCTACGATACGATACTGCCCGAACCCACCTGGAGCGCTATGAGCGCGAAGGGGAGATGCTTTTTTACGCCGTATCATTACGCTGGATGAGACTTGGGCCCGATCGTACCAGCCAGAACTGAAACGTCAATCAAACGAATGGCGTCATCACGGGTCACCACGACCTTCGAAATTTCGTCAGAACCCCAGCAATGTGAAAGTTATGGTGATTCTCGTGTACGACTGTGATGGTGTCATCCTAACGCATACCGTTCCCCCACAGCAGACCGTCACTGCGCAGTATTACTGCTCATTTTTGGAGCACAATCTCCGACCAGCTTTGAGAAAAAAACGGCGACACTTTCTGCAGAACGCTCCTCTCATTTTGCATGACAATGCTCGGCCGCATGCAGCGCAAGCTGTGACTGATTTGTTCAAGCGATGGGGCTGGGAAGTGCTTTACCATCCACCATACTCCCCAGATCTAAGCCCTTGTGACTATGACTTAATTCCTAAGATGAAGGAACCACTTCGTGGCACTCGCTTCCAAACTGTTCCTGAGATTCTTGCGGCAGTAGACCGGTCCATTCAAACTATCAACAAAACAGGCGCTGCTACAGGTATTCTGCGACTTCTACATCGTTGGAAACGGGTTGTACACAATGCTGGCGACTATATTGAAGGACTGTAGAACATGGTGACATGAATCACTTTTGTATTCCTTGTAAATAAATAGTTGCCACTATTAAAGTTCCAACCCTCGTAACATTGAGTAAATGGATAATATCTCGGTAATTTCACGAGATATCGCCAAGCTGATAACGATTTTGGCGACTTATTTTGTCGCCAGATTTGGCGATTTCTCCCCAAAAGTCGCCAAATTTTAGGACCATTTGTCGACATTTTGGTCCGGTCCCTGTATCACTGTAATCTATATACGCTGGTTATTATAAATTAAGGAAAAATCAGGATTACTGAAAAAGAGATGTAGAATTTTATGAAATTTACCCACAATATACAACACATAGTAAGGTAACAAATAACATAAAAATACATTACCGGACAATTATGGTAGTATAGAAATTAGCACATGTATAAAATGAACAAATCGAAGGTGTCAGTTTTGCTATAGGAAAAGTACCTTCAATATGGAATATGATCGTCTCTAGAAGCAATACAGCACATACAGGTGACAGGTGATGGAAGGCGCTAGCATCACCCCTCTACCTAACGGTTAATTGATGTTGCAACGCGCCCCCCTTCGTCTAGAGCGCCCCGAAAGGAAGGAGCCACACGATCGGCCCGAGCCGCGCGCCGAAATCCGACGTCTAATTCACCCCTGGCAGGTCCGTAGACCAAGCGGCCACTGGGAATTTATTAGAAAAGAAAAACTATTTACATCGAGTGATATTTTACAAGCAAATTATACATAATAATGTGAACAACAATTAAAGTTATCACCTTCATCTATTATGCACATGTCAATAGTGCAAAGTATTTTGCAGTATAATTTTACTATAGTAGCTGTAAAATGTACAATACTGCAGATGCAAATCATATAGGCAACAATAGAAAGTATAGTTAACTGTAGTAAGGACGCAAATATCATATGAGGTACAGCAGTGAAACCATCAGTATACGGCAAAAGAAGAGCTATCATGAGAGCGTATTCAAAGGTGCTATTACAATGCTTGTGTAGGGGTTATAAAATACTGATACTGTTTAGAAATCACATTTAAAACAACAGTGGAATAATAAAAAATTTGTAACATAATACATACAGAGTTTGTAAGCAAAGTTTTGCATCCACTGTAGAGTGCGTTTTTTTTCCCTTTTGAAGGTTATACCAAATTTTACTGTTGTGTTAGTGCAGAAGGTTCGTCAGGCCTGCTTCTTTGGATCTAGTATTGTCACCTTATATCTGGTACGATTCCTTTTAAGAAGTATGCAATAGTGCTGTCGTAGTTCTAAGTCACGATCTGCCTGATAACGAAAGCTACATGCATTATTCTTTTTTGTGGATGGTAGGTTTCTCTGCCCACCACGTGGGAGGATTTTTAATAGGAGCTTTTTTCATTTGTGAGCTGCATAGCAGTCTGCTGTCTATATGAGAGCTTCTAATGCTTCATCAAGACAGGCAGCTAGCTATAATGTGAAACTCTCTTCTGCTCCTTTAAGATGTGGGTGAAGCTTGGAATGGTCCCTGTATTTAGTCTTAAATCTGCATTTATGACACTTAACTGCCCTATGACTGATTATAAAAGAAATATATTTGTGGTCCCTTGTTGAATCTGTTTGAAGGCTTCCCAGATGCTCTCATTATTTGCTTGGTCTGCAGAAATGAGTCTGACAGCCGATCAGCCTTTTGCTCGTAATGTTTCGAATGTTGGCGAGGAGCATCTTGAAAAGAAGTAGAGAAATTCTTAGCTTCTTATGTCTTCAATCGGGCCTCCCCAGACAGGGCGTTTCGCGTTTGCGTCTCCTCCAGTCATATTTTTACAGCTTTCACTTATTTTTCTATACTGTAAGGCAATAAATGCTTCTTCCATGCCCCATATCGATGGGAAATAGAAGGTAAGTTTTGTGGTCGCATTTTGGTCTTCTAGAGCTATTGTTACTGACTAATGAGAGGTGTGGAGAAGAAGCGAATCAAAAGGCTGAGCATAAACTATCCCAGCTTTGGAGTTGTCAGAGAAGGAAGGCTTATCAGACTACCTACAAGCAGATATGATTCTTGTATGACAGAGGTTCTTGTTCATAGACAGGTGTGGTTCTTGTATTCATCTTGCATATAATTTTACTTTCTCTCAAAAATTGCATTAACATTATTGTGGTTGACTGGAAATTGACTTGAAGAACTTTTATTGGGGAACCTCCTTGATGAGTTTCTCTTGCTTCATATTCTTCTTGAACAGTTCTTTTAGTAAATCTCTGTATATTGGGCAGATTCTTTCGTTCGCTGTATGATCGATGCTTTAGATTACACCTTTCTGGCAACTGTGATTTACGCAGTTTACACATTTATTGTAGCCAAAGGTGCAGTCTATAAAGGCGATTCAAGTTCTGTTGCCTCTTCCACTTCTTCCTTTCTTGTTCTATGTTTGATCGTCCTCAAAACCCACTAGTTTCAAAATCTATGCTAAACTAAAATTGCGTTTTTGACTAATTAAAAATGGATAGAGACGAATTAACAGAAATCGCTCGACTAATTACAGAAATATAAAATAAAAACGAAAGAAACTTTTTTCTGTCGCTTTTAAGTGTAGAACTGGAAAATTAACTTTAATACCTAAAAACAAATAATATATTTATTTGTAAGATTTAACTCAAAGTAGCTTAGTTTTCTGACAACAGCTAGTCTTAAAACAAACAGCTAGTCTTAAAACAACAGCTAGTCTTAAACTTATTGAAATATTATGAAGGTTAATTTCAGTTGTTTGTTAAGTGTTTTCGGAAATTTATATAAATGTACTTTCTTATTTTTCAAAGCAGGTTTTAAATGCTGACAAAAACTCATTTTTAGGAGAAAATTATTCAGTTTAAAACATTCCACTTGTATTGCAAGAATTGTTTTCAGACGTAAACATCTTTCCCATTTCTTATAAAAAGATTCGATTTCATATTTTAAATTACTACATTAGTCCTAAACGTTTAATGCTTTCAAAAGTCATTAAATTTATAATTACCACTCTCTATCATCCACCAATGTTTGGGTGCTCCATGAAAAAACATAAGCGTCCTCGTTATCAGAAGAGAAATTGCCTCCATTTTCACCATCTGGAAAAGAAACTGTGTCATTAAAATTCTCTCTAAGCATACTACTTGGGAAATTAGCAAATCAATTACATCTTTTCATGTTAAAAAGCTGCACAAGAAAGTATTTTTAATTATCATACGGTTAATCGAATACCATGTCATTGCATTTAAGTTGCATTATTCACATGAAAATGAATTTTTTCTCACAAAGAAATAATGATTAAATTCGAAGAATATATAAAATGCATTGCACCAAAATATAAACTATATTTCACCAAAATACCTGCAAATGAACTTTCGGAGAACTGTTTTTTACTGTAATCGCAGTAATCTAAGGAATCCAAGAAAAGAGGCGTTTTCAGAGAACTGCTATCTTCCTTTGAAGGACGAAGCTAAAAAAAACAGCATTTATTTAATCGATTTCTGTGAAACACATCAAGTTTATTTTATTACTGTGTGATCCCTCTGACAATTTATGTTGGAACTTGTGATATAAATTAAATAAAAATATCGAATATGTGCTAATTAACTTTTTATGATCTACGTTTGTAGTATTAGTATTTTCTATCACAGTATTTTTCAATAGTTGCATCTCTCTCGTTTGGCGTTTCTTAGATTAGCTTCTCTTTACTACAAACAAAATTAAAATGCTAACATACAAAGTTTTTTCCCCACTGGCAGATTGTGAACAGTTACAGTTTGTAACAGAGTCCATTAATCTGTACTAAAGCCAGATGAGGCGATCTCTTAATTATGGAGGCATCTAATAGGTGGGCCACCATTGCCTCCTATGAAGGGACGGACAGTTACACCCATGCCTTCACTGGGATTCGAACTCGTGCCCCTGTACAAAGTTGTTTGTTGTACTTAATATATTCGAAAAATAAGCGACTTTAAAATTAGATCTGTTGCACTTAGCTCATCTTTTGGAAAGGAAATGAAAGTAAAAATCATAAAAGCAGCATCAGAGGATTAATTATTAAAAGAACGCAGTAATAATAATAATAGTATCGCTGTAACGATAATAGTTAATATGCTGACATCATTCAGATTATTCATGACGCACAAGAAAAAAACGCTTGGATGTTAAGTGACATTGATAAATCAAAATAAATATTTCTTATGTTAATGCAGTGGTCTCAAACTCGCGGATCGCATGCAGCCCCGAAGCAATTTTGCTCTTGAATACATTTCAGTTATGTGTTTGTTACAAACACAGTATTTTTTATTACCATTAGAAACGATTATGAATAATGCAGCAAAAACTCTACGAATGAGGCTAATTAATTTACAGTGTGATATAAATCTCATTATGAGATTTGAAAATACAGATTTGATTCACTTTTATTCGTACTTGTGAAAAGATAAATATGCTCAGTTACAAATTTTTGCATTAAGAATAATCGCTTTCTTTGGGATCATATTTAAACCGATGAGCATTTTTTCTCCATGGAAAATGAATAAGAAAGCAACCTGATTGGCCGATGACTATCTACAATCCGTGATGAAGATAATATCTGTTGTTGTCAGTTGTTTCAAATCCCCTTAGGGCATGAAAGCCTACACCAAGTCCAAGAGACCTTGCCGAAGAAGCAAATCGCAGATGTCGTCCTGCTCAGCCGACAGCTGTCTCAGGGAGACGCCTATACAATCCAGTAGGGGAGCTTGAGAGGCAGGGAGGGAGCAGGCACACGAGAGGAAGGACTTTTCTCCCTCTTTGAATTTCATGCATCTAAGATGCCCACTTCTGAATTTGGCCATGGCCGTTTGGATAGGCCTAGATCTTTTACTCAGAAGTGATACGCCTGGTTGTTCATCGAAATACCACTGGTGAACAGGAGAAATTTTCCATGTCGTGTTAGTTTTATGTTTGTAATAGGCATGAATTTCGGCTGAGCATAAATCAGTGGAAGTGGGTGTAGGGAGATCATAACCTTTTTTTTTCAGATCGTCTGCTGCTTCGTTACCATACACCCCTAAAATTGGATGGTATCCACTGGAGATATATTGATTTACGCTGTCCAAGCTCGAAAGGTTTAGATACAATATCCTGACCGGACCCTTGGAGGAGCCTGTAACCCCTGGAGACCTCGTCCCCAGGTGGCGGATCGGGGAATGCCTCTATTGGTTTTCGAATACGTGATAGAAGGGAAATAAAATACCTTCCGCGGAACAACAGACATAGAGGTCTAGTCAGTCTTCAGTCTTCGTGGTACCTCGCCTCAAAGGAAGCTGCATATTACCCTTCGCCATGGACCAACCGATTTTTTTAAATAATTCTGGCATATTTTTCCAAGATTACAGACTTTATCTGAATCGAACAGGAATCGAATTAGAGATGGACGATCGGCTCCGGAACCTATTCAAAAAACCGATTCACTTGACTGAACGAATGATCAGCGCTCCGATGTAAACAAGACGACAGTTTTTTAGCAGTTCACCGAGAGCTATTGTTGAGAATCGTGCCAAAAATTTGATTTCTCTTAATGTAAACACTAGCATTATTTCCTTTATTATTTACCTGAAAAGTCTCTGATCTATTTTTTATGTGTGTATGTGTTATACATGTATATATGTGTGCTTTGGGCTTACTTGAGTTCCATCTATTATCTAAAAAACAAAACATTAAATAAACCGACGAATCTCAGGGAAACTGATCACCCCTTTTTGCAAATGGATGGAGTGTTTTTTTTCATCTGTCAGTGGGAGGACCTGTTTAAAGTACGTAAATTATAGGATTTAGTTCCTCGGATTCTCAGCTGTCAGCGTTCCAGCACTCCGACACTAGTCGCAGATCTGAGTCCTTCGGAGTCGGGATTGTATTTAATTCTGACAGATTCTTCATTATTCGCTTTTTCAAATCTGGCTCATGGGGAATCTTGATTATTTGCTCTTTTCACTTCATCGGAGCTGCTCCTTTGAATTTCACTTCGATTCTTTCAATACCGTGTCAAGGTATAGCTATGAATATTAGGTATTACATTTTTATACAATATTACTGTAATATTTATGTAAAATAATAGACTGTATTTATTTACTTATTTTACTAAAGTCTTGTAATCAAGAGCTGTAAATTTCTCTTTAATCTTTTATTTAGAAACAGTATATATACATAAAGTTTTCCATATAATGTATTTTTTCAAGGTTGCAGAACAAAATGTGGATCTTACCGAACAGAAGAACCTCGAGCGATATTTGGCATCACTTTTCCAAATTAGATAAAAAAAAAGGGGAGGAAATGCCAATATTATCAGCAGATAATTTCCTGTTCTTCGGGATTTTCCTCCAATCTGAAAATTTATTTTTACACTGTGCTTTGTAGTAGCAACAAATTATCAATTATAGAAACAAAATAATATAATCTTTACAAAAGTGAGTTTAGTTGTCATTGATTTTTAACTTTTAGTATTTTTTTATTCCAGAATTTTATTGTTGTTCTATGTGGAAAGGTTTTTTCAGGGAATCTCAAAAGTACAATAAATAACTTAGTGTTGT
>KK112651.1:9852-31634 GCA_000611955.2 Stegodyphus mimosarum
TTTGCTTCCGTTGCTGAGGGGTATTGACTTATTGTTAGCCTAATTGACATTCGGAATGGCTTTATGAATTTACATCTTCTTAGTGCATGGCATCGTTTACGATTTTCAAAATAGACTCGGTAAATGGTCATTCAAGCTCCAGAACTGCTTTTGTTATGTTAGATGCAACTGACCATTCATCAATTAGGTGTTAACCCTGTTAGCAGGTGCGTAATAGTTTCGAAAGATTTTCGCAGTTGTTTATCTTTTGAACAACCTGTAAGTGAAACAAATTGTTAGTGCATCTTCGAACAAACTGTAAGTGAAAAGATTAGTAGTAAAAGTGGTACTATCGCATTATGGTCTTTCTAGAACATAATTTTATATATTTATTTATATTTTCTTTATTTCATTAAGACTGAAACAAAGAATTTTATTCGACGTGGTCCACCGCCCTGTCATTTTATCGCACATTGCTTGGATGTATACAATGATTTCTTTTTTTCATTTTTCTTGCGATAGGCTTACAAATGACGCATGAGTAAAAGCATAAACTCTAAGCATAGCTTTAATTACCTTGTTGATGTAATTTGCAAATGCAGGCTAAATGATAAATAGGTGATTTGCTTTTAAAACTGATAAAATTCACTCTTTAAGAAGCCAAAAGAACTAACTTTTCTTTAACTAGTATAAGCGAACAAAATTGAAATCAATGCTACCGATTTGAAGGTATCTGCACCATCTTTAAAAATTTGTAAAATTTAACTTTAAAAAGTTTAAATAGCGTACATTTTTTTATTGCTCGAGGATTACATTATACATGTTTCAGCCTTCAGAAATATAGTGTGGTAGCTGCACTTTTACGAAGCTTAGAACTAATTTATTCTTAATTATATTTATAAGGATTTTTTTTTTTAATTAGCGATATTTCTCTGTTTTCATGCGGTTATCTAGTCTGGTTTAACTGACTGATGAAAAATAGTAAGACAATGCCTTCACGTCGGCATGAGAAATTTCGATTTATTTGTGTTTTTTTGGAAAATATCAGTGTCCTGTACTTATTAACCAAATATATATATATATATATATATATATATATTGAGGTCTTTTGTATTACATTAAGAAAATGTGTGAAGTTATTATTTATTAGATTTTTTATTTCAAAGTACAATTTTTAATCTCTACCTAAAGAAATTAATTTTTCTCTCTTTGTTTATTTATTTATTTTGAAATAATGAAGAATAATAATTTTTAGGAGAGATTTAATTCGTCTAAATAGGATGAAATTTCTTATGATTATACTTAATCTTTTCCTTAGTCGAACATAAAATAACTTTCAAGCATTATCTTACTAAGAAGATGAATACCATCGTGAAGAATTTTCTAAGGAAAACAAGCTCGTGTTCTAATTACATATAATAAAAATAATAAAAAATATTCATGAAAATCATCACTATGCAAAAAACATGTTTAAATAACTATATTAAATATCATTAACAGTTATATTTTCTAAATATTCACCTCTCAAAAAACAAAACTGTATGAACCATGAAAAATGATTTTAAAGTAGTTTAACTATGTTAATATTCAGTTAACATTGCTTGCCTCTGTTACTGCAATGCTTCGATATTTGCAATTTTTCTAGAGAATGTTCAGACACTTCTGCTGGATTTTAATTGAAATTAATTACTATAATGATTGCAATATTCTTTTCTGTCATGGTTCGCTGCATATGTTTCTTCTCTATTCTTTAACTCGATTATAAATTAAAATATAGGATTTGAACTTTTCCTCGTGGCCTTACAAGGGAAAAAATAAAAATAAAAACTCAATGTTGTTTATCTATAAGATCAAAATTTTAAGCTTAGCTCTAATGAAAAACATATATATGAATAACCCAATAAATTAAATTCTGAGAAACGTAGCTTAGGCGCTTTAAAAATTTTCGTGTTATAGTATAATTATTTTCTTTGCAGCGCATTTCAGTGCTTTAAATCTTCTTTTTGACTCGGGGGGGGATTCAGTGTTAAAAATTTCACGTCAATACACATCTTTATTGAGCTAGATATTTTCCAGTTTAGTTTCAAAAATAATGAATTCTGATGGAGTTTTTAGAAAAGTAGCTAAACCGACCATGCAATGTATGATAATTCTTCTAAACTTCAAAAAGTAACAGGATGTTAAAAAAATAAGTTAAATGAACGCAATTCAAACCGTATGAGGATTACTCTAAACTATAAGTAACCATTCATTTAACACACATTTCAAAGAACTGGACATTATTGTTTTGAGAAGATACGATGTTAAACGAAAAAGTTAGAAAAATAACAAAAATTATTTAACGCATATTTCTCAATTTATTGATAACTTTTCTTTAGCTGCTTAGATCGACGAAATTAGTGCTCGTTATTTAGGCACTCAGAAGTTCAGTTTTCTTAAAAATGTGTTTGCTAGTCTTTAGTAATAAGAGATCATTATTCCTTGATTGTTCTTCGGACTGATAATTAAAGAAATAGAAGTGAAATGGTGAAGACTAAACGCAATTAAACAGGAAACTATTACAGCCGAGAATAAAAAATCAATATAATATCATTTATATTATATTAAAAATAAAATTAAAGCACTGGATACTTGGGTACGTATAAGCAATTTGAAAGTCAATTCCGATGTTGCAGTAGAATAACATTTCTTTTTTATGAAAGTCTGCAGAGAATTTTTTTTAATAAATTTTTTTAAATTTTTATTTGTTTTATTTTATTTACTTAATTATTTATTTATATTGTTGTGCTCAAATTTAAATAGGCAACGTGTTACTTTAGGAAAACCCGAAATGACAAGTTTTATGTGCATTAAAATATAAAGCAATGAAGAAAATCAGATTTTTCCATTTTAATATAAAATTCGAAAATATATTGTATTTTTCTTCACAAATGTTGTACGAGGTATTATATCTCAAAACTCTGAAAATTTTTAAGCAATCTTCCTTTTTCTTTATCTTCGATGTACTCTGCCCCCCCCCAAAAGGGGAATAGTTCTATATCTCCCGTTCTAATGGGTCGATTGACGAAATTCAAATTGTGTTTTTCGAGTCTCGAAAGCGCGACTTAGGATATGTATTAGCTATAAGTACAGCATTGTTCTAACACACGTATTTTGACACAAAATTGGCCCTTTTGTGAAATGACAGGCCAATTTTTTTTCATATTTCGATTCTACGACTCAGATTATGGATAAATATTGAATTTTGTAAAATTTGGGGCGAAATTTATGCAGAAATTCAAAATTTTATCGTGATGCCTTTTTTTTTTTTTTTTTTTCTTTGCGCCGAGAATAATTCACTTGGCAAGCTTCTTAATTTATGGCAACCTATCTTCCTTTCCTTTTTTTTCATTGCAGACGAACTGAAAAAAAGGCATCGTTCATGCTTTCAAATAATTGTAACAAAACACGCAAACCACATTTGGCGTTATTATCACTTATAACAAATATGCAAATTTCAAAACGCGCTAATAAGTAAATTCATTTATATCTTAGAAAATTTTGAATAAGAAACACTAATTGTTTGCAGTGTGCCTAGAAATACCTCTACTTTAAGATGATGTTAAATATTTTATATGTTATAATTCAAAATATTTTTCGAAAAGTTTATAAAAATTATCTGGAAATACATATTTTAAAAATAGATATTAAAAAATGGGTGAATTTTATTTGGAATGGACCTAAGAAAGGAAGAATCAAATAAGTTTAATAAAAAAAGAGTTATTAAGAAATATATACCAAATTCAGTAAATTAATTTAACATTGAGAAGCTAAAATTTTGAGAGGTAATTTTTAAAAAACTACAAGTGCGATTTTTACAAAACTTGGCAGTTTGGCATAATCTGAGTCGTAGAATCGAAATATGGAAAAAACTGCCATATCATTTGAGAGAACGTCCGATTTTGTGTCAAAATATCTATGTTAAAACAATGCTATATATAAATCTAATACATATATCAAGTCACGCTTTCGAGACATGAAAAACGCAAGTTAAATTTCGTCAATCGGCCCAGTAGGACTGGAGATATAGAACTGCCCCATTTTCATTTTTATTTTTATTGTTATTATTGTTATTATTATTATTATTTTTGACTAGTATACCTTTTTCTTTATTTTTAATCTTCAGTGCTAAAGTAAGTCCTTCATGTGCAATACTTGTAAGTGATATCTTTAGTGTCAACTAAGACAATCCTAAGACGTCTGTTTCTTAAAATGATCAATATATCTGACGACATAATTAGGTGTCTATATTGAACATCATTGAGATTCACGTTCTCTAAGGAGACTGCCTCTAAAGAAGAACTAAACCGTCTAGTTCGAAGTCGAAATGTTAGTCTTTGATATGAGTCACGGCATTTTAGAGTAGGTAGTTAAAATATCACTGATATGTAAATATTATAGACATGACTCAAGAAATTCCTTTTATTTTTTATAGTTTCCATAATTACATACATGCACATGCATAAAATTTTGCGATTTATAGTACAGAATGAATACTAAGAACACGTTACTTAGCTACAATTTTGCGTCAAATATATTCAACTTGTTTCTTGAACATATTTTTCATAATAGGCCTGAAAAACATTAAAAGTGTTATTTGAAATTTTTCTTGCTACAAAAATATTAATGAGAGAACATACTTAACCACTTTCTATTCAATTTATACAAATTTTCAAGAAATAATTTGAAAAAATTTACAAAACAATATTTGAAGCAATAAGATAAAACAGGGTCTTTCCTAATTAATAATGCTTAAATTTTGAATAAAGAATGTGATCTACGAAAGAAATACTGCAGATTTCATAGTAAATTAGGCATAAAAAATGCTGATGTGAATCTTTTTGCAAAAATAAATGGAACAGAGGTGAAAAAATAATTAATCAAATTTTTCAAGAAACGATATGAAAAAACATGTGGTTTTTAAAAGGCAATAAGAGTCCAATTTCAAAGGTTTGCATATGGGTTTTAAAATTTTAATTAAAGTAATTTATCTAATCTGATATTTCAAAAATATACTTATCAGCAAAGCATTATATTGTCATTTAAATGCACGGTCTGTGAGTGACTTAAAGGTGAGATATGCTGCAATAAATTAGTAACGATGATTCATATCATAATAATACTCATAAAATTTAGAGAAACGATTATAACACTTCTATCATTATAAGTAACATCTGCAGATAAAACATGTTAAAAATGTATATATATAGTGTTTAATTTCCTAATTAGCAGCATCTCGTTTTAGTTATTAAACAGCATTTTCCTCACACATTTTAATCATTCCGAATTCCTAAAAGATCGAATTAAAATTGTCGGAGTGTGAAACTTATAATCAACAAGTTTCAATATTGTAAAGAATGTTAATATAGAACGAATGAAAGAGCAATAAAATAGTAAGTAAAACAATAATACTTGGTCAAATTGTGTTCCATATTTTCTTCTTAAAAATTTTAAGTATCTAGCTGCTTGTTCGAAAACAGTAGCCTTGTCAGTTTTGTCACTCAGTCCTGGAACCGTTTTACGTAATGAGGCACATGCTTCAGAGACTCGGCTTCTGAGGGGAAAGGAAGGAATGTGATCATTGGCATTATTAAAATACTCAATATAAACAAAAGAGGAGTTATATGTGCCACATTTAAAAAAAAAGTCTTTAATGCCTTTATTTTCATCATTCATACTTTCCTGGCCTTCCTTTACAGAAGTTAGTAATTTTTACTTAACTTGAAACTAGCCTTTTTTTTATATGTAGTTAGGTTTTTACAATCTGAATGACCCAAATGACAGTAATTGTTTTTTCTATATATGATTCTCCAAAGTATAATTATGTGTTTTTTGGTTAGTTTATTAATGTTACATCTATAATTTCTAGACTTTTAATAAATAATCGTCCTTATGACGTATAAAATAAGAAAAATGATTTTAATATAATCTAAGAAAACGAGTTGCAGCTTCATTGCAAATAGGTGTTAATTAACGTTAAGAACCCTTTTAAGTAAATTTAAAAAAAATAAAATCAACATTTAATTTGATATAAATATATATCATGGATTCCTTTTTTCCCTTTTTCGCAGGAGAAACTTTGCTGTCGTTCGAAATTAACCTATTTCCACAGCAAGAGTGTCAATATACACTCACGTTTGTGAAAATTGCAACACCATGAACGACTTACGCGAGTGAGCTGAAATTTTCAGGAAATGCAAAGTAGCGCATGATATGCAAATGATTAGAATTGCAAATCCGTAGCGCATGCGTATGCTGAGCAGCGCCCTCTGAACGGCTGATGGATCCGAATAAATAGACGGCTGTAGCGAGGCGTGTATGGTTATCGGTGGTTATCTGCTAGTGGTAAACGTTAACTCAATCTGTACTTATGCCTCGTCGACGAAAGAGAGCGAGATTTGAACAACTTACAGAGTTTGAACGAGGGAGAATCATCGGCCTTCGTGAAGCTGGATTGTCGTATCGTGCAGTAGCCTCTCGTGTGCAGCGTAACAGCAGCACAGTGATGCGCGTTTGGAAGCAGTGGACGGACGAGTGTCGGACAACTCGGAAATCCGGGAGTGGACCCCGAAATGTGACGTCAGCTCGCGATGATAGACACCTGGTCCGCATGGCGCGGACGGACCGTACAGCTTCCTCTAGACAATTGGCAGCACTGTGGTCAATAGCTACAGGTGTTTCATTGTGTGCTTCATCAATTCGTAGACGTCTGCTGCAGTGTGGACTGCGCGCACGGACTCCTTTATACAGGATCCCCCTAACGCACGACCATCGCCGCCTGCGGCTACAATGGGCCAATCAGCATAGAGACTGGCGTGCTGATTGGCAGCATGTCGTGTTTTCTGACGAATCCCGCTTTAATTTGTGGTACCATGATGGCCGCATTCGTGTCAGACGCTATGCCGGTGAACGCCACCTTCCGGAGTGCATTATCGAACGCCACAGTGGACGAACACCCGGAGTTATGGTCTGGGGCGCCATAGCATATCATAGACGATCTCAATTGCTACGAATTGTGGGCAATCTGAACAGCAACCGGTATATCCGTGAAGTTCTACAGCCCGAAGCTGTTCCCTTCCTTCAAAGCTTGCCAGGCGCTGTATTTCAACAGGACAATGCCCGCCCTCATACTGCTCGGATTGTTAAATCCTTCTTTGCAGCGCAGCAGGTACAGCTTCTTCCTTGGCCTGCGTGTTCCCCGGATATGTCGCCAATTGAACATGTGTGGGATGTCATTGGTCGGCGTCTTGCTCGTGATCCTCGTCCTGTTGCGTCTGCAGACGAACTTTGGGTACGCGTACAAACGATATGGAATGCTCTTCCTCAGTCAGACATTCAAACTTTGTTTGACTCCATGCCACGTCGTGTAGCAGCACTTATTGCGGCGCGTGGTGGCCACACAAAATACTGATTCTGATCTCTTGTTCTTGTTTGTTTGCTTTGAACATTTAATCATTTATTTGTACCACTACCACTCAACTGTGTATTAAATTGCATTCAATTATGACGATTCCTTCTTGGTGTTGCAATTTTCACAAACGTGAGTGTACATCCAAGAATAATGATTGTTTTTAACAATTAGAATGAAATGAAAATATATATATACGGTTCTTTAAAGAATCCAATAAATCATGATAAATCATGATGTCTGATTTGGGTAGTGAAAATAATCCGTGCTTGTAATCGAAAGTATAAAGGAAGCATTTTTCTGTTCTAGATGCTCGAAAGTAAAACTTTTAACTGAGCATTCGATTCGTAGTTCCATCTGGTAAAATGTGCAAACTAAGAATAGAATGCGTTTTTGCGAAAACAGGCCGTCGGCTAGAAACTTTAATTTGTTGCATTACCTTTGACAGCATTCTATTAATCTTATAATTATTTATTTGCTTCTCAACATATCAGTGTTAAATCTTTGATTTTATTTACTTTGTGGTGAATTTCACTATTCTTTTTGTATTTTACTCTTTAAATCGATTTCATTAACTTTATAAAATGATGATTATATATAAAAAGTGATAACTGGTATCATGATCTTTTTGTGATTAAAATAGCGGCTATAATCTACTTGAGGGGTGGGCAAATAGTGGCTCCTAGGCTACATCTGGCCCGTTAATAATTTTTTTTACTGGCTCACGAAGACAGTCAGAAAATTCTGCCTTGATCCGAGATTTCTTTCCCGTTCGCTATTTGCCTATCCTGAAGTAGATTATAGCCGCTATCACAAATAGATCATGATACCAATTATCACTCTTTATATGCACTCATCATTTTATAAAGTTAATAAAATTGATTTAAAGAGTAAAATACAAAAAGAATAATGAAATTCACCGCAAAATAAATAAAATCAAAATTTTTAAAATGAAGATTCGTTTTTTATTTCCCACTAGGACGGCCACGTCAGTACACATGCACAGTGTAAATACGGTGGCCATTGTTTTTCCTGTTAAATTTCAGTTTTGTATTTACAACTGTAAATATATAAATTTGAAACATTAATGAAACCCTGAACCGTCCGAAAAAACATAAAATCGGCGATCAATGTCGTCTGTTTAAAAAGGAATGGACAAACAAATATTTCTTTAGGAATACAGAGAATAAAGCAGCGTGTTTACTGTGTCATGAAACGACAGCTGTATTTTAATGAGTACAATCTGAAACGACACCCCGAAGCAAAACACAGCGAATTTAACTGCAAACTTTCCAAGGAAGAACGCAAAATAAAAGCTGCGGAGTATGCGAAGAGGCTGGAGAAGCAAACATAATTTACAAAGGAAATCAACACTTCAAATTAGCTCTACAGAAGCAAGGTTCATGGTAACCTACAACCTTGCTAAACTCGAAAAGCCTTTTTCAGATGACAAGTTTATTAAGCAGTGTATAATACAGTGTACAAGCATATTGTGTCCTGATATGAGAAACAAATTTGACAACATTTCATTGTCAAGACGAACTATAGTGCGGGACATTCACTCAATTAGTGATGGAATCACAGAACAGCTCAAGACTGCGAGCAAAGATTTTGTTTTGTTTCCTTTGATACTAGATGAGAGCACAGATACTGCACAATTACTCATCTTTATCTGTGGGAAAATGTTATCATAGAGGAATTACTTGGCTTAGAATCAATGAAAGGCAAAATCACTTGTTAGGACTTAACTTGAGTCTGTTGTAAAATGTATGGAGAAAAGTGGTTTGTCCTGAAACAAAATGGCAAGCATTACAACAGACGAGGCCAGAACTTTCAGTGGAAAAAAATGTAGGTATGTTACGCTTTTATAAAACCGTTAGAAGGGACAAGACAAAGACAGTGATATCTTGCCTTTTCATTACATTTTGCGTTCTAACGCAAAATGTAATGAAAAGCCTTTGTAAAGCTGCACCGTGCTTAAAACATATGGTAGATCCTATTAGTAGTGAGGACAAGCGCACTCCACCATCCACAGTTCAAATATTTTTCTTTTTGGGGGGATATAGAAACGGAGTAGGAAGGGATAATTTACTGCAACAGTGTGAGGGATTTGAGCCTGAGCAAAGTAATAAAAAGAGTCTGAGCATTGCAGAATGGAACGCTCTTTATTTCTGGACACGCAGGAGATATCTCATTATTTTAGTACAAAAGTTGGTTGTAAGGAGTGAAGATATGATCTCACATTTGCAGCTGATATAATTGAAAAGTTGAATGAACTGAATGCGACGTTGTAGGAAAAGGAATGGGCTGTGGATGAAATATGGAAGCATGTAAAATCATTCAAAGCAAAACTAGGTCCATTTGCAGAGCAAGCAGCTGAAGACAATTTGTGTAATTTCCCTTTGAGTGCCTGAAAGCGTTTCTGCTAAGATTAAGGATCATATAGAGAATTTAGAGGACGATGCCTTAAGAAAACTTCAGAATTTTGTGAAAATTGAGCCTAAATTCAATTTCCTCTCTTATCCCGTCACTGCTGATACTGACACAGCAGCTGAGGACCTGCAGCTTGAACTTACTGACATGCAGTCAGATCACATTTTGAAAGAAATTTTTAATGTTGTGACGTTATTTGAGCTTTACAAGTCTTTTTCTACTGAAAAATTTATATGAATGAAGAAATTTGCTGGCAAAATATTCTCTATATCTTGGGGTACACACAGAGTAGTCATAAGAAAACTTCCCCGATGTATGAATCCTAAAGGCCTATCCACTCATAAAATCGAAATGGAATTTCTGATTTTGTTATTTGAAGGTATATGCATGAAATTATCATAACTTAAAAATAATAGAACTCTCGCTGTTACTGTTGCAGGGAAAAAATTTCGAAATTTTCGAATGGCAACATTAACTTCTTTTTCCTGCACAAACTGATTAGCGCATTGAAAAACCATGAATGAAATTGGAAATATACACGTATGACGAAAACTGACGACGTAAGACATTTGCAAAGGACCCAGCATTGCAAAGGAACAGAGAGGATGTTCATTGAAATACTTTGCGCACTTCTTCCAAAGGTATAAAAACGAGCTCCATAACAAATGTTCAATAATGTTGCGTCATTATGTCCAGAATTGCAGTAGGGAGCTGTCATTAATGACACTGTATGAATGCAAAATGATGGTCCTCCTCGCATCGTCCCATGTATTCTTCAAGTACTGCAATAGCACTTGGATATAGAGTCATCTCCCGCAACTTGGCAACTGTTTCGTGGCAACCGCAATCCACCAACCTTACTCCAATGAATTTCTATTCTGGTGTTAACTGAAAGCTAAGGTGTGCACATCAAAACCACTATATTTCTCAGAATATAAAGATACCTTAAAGCGTGAAATTATACAGATTCCTCCTGCAATGTTACATTCGTCATTGTTGTCAACAATCTCCCGCATGCAATACGTTATCGTCTGCGAAGGTGATCACGTTGAAAACTTGCAATTCCAATAAAACTTTTTTTCTCTCCTCTCTTCTCTTACTATAGCAATTTAATGTTTCCAAATAGTTTAATATTTGAATGTATTCCAACAATAAGTTATTAAAATTTATGAAGATTTTCATTTATTTTCCTATCGTTCTTCCATGTCTCATAAGAAGAATAAACTATAAGCAATCTGGATGTATCTGAGTTTAAATTTTAAATTAGGTTTAATTTGTGTTGCATTTAATTAATTAGGACGTAAGTTATACTAAAGCGCTTAACTCAAAATACTAGATGTTCGCCTATTGAATTCACTTATTGAATTATTGAATTATTATCACTCTATTTAACTTCTTTGTCAGTAGAATCGAAATGAGTGAACATAGATTAATCCCTTTTCTGAACGAGCAGACAAATAATACGTAATTACATTGATATTAATTTATGAACCGTAATTATGATGCACAGATTTCAGATGAAGTTACAGTTTAGTAATTTTCGAGATTCAATTTTCGGTTTGATTTCAGCTAAAAAGAATCAATGCACTTCAGGAAATAAATGGAAGGCGTCTTTCTTCAGAAGCATTGCTCATTCAAAATCCATTCAGTTTAAGCCAATTACTTACATTAATTATGAAATAATTCTAAGTCATTAATCGTAAAATAGGTGCTTGTGGTCAAAATACGTACAAAAATTACCAAAACACCATAATTTTTAAATTCTTCCCGTTTCTTTGCTTGGCATATTCAATTTTGAAAGAAAAAAAAGTTTAACATTAACCAATCAAATTTATTTGGCTTCTTCAGTACAGATCCGACATTAACAACTGAATACCTTCTTTTCCTCTCTTTCTCGTTATGGCTTTCTCGTTCACTCAAAGTAGGATAATAGAAATGGAATTCTCCATTAGGATCTTTGTATCCAAATACTACTTGACCATCAGATGTTACAAAGCGCTGCATAACTTGTGGAGAACTTTCATTTAAGTTTGATGAACTAAAATGAAGGTAGAAAAAATAAAAGTTCAGAATATAGTTACAAAACAAAAGACAGGGATTTAATTTATGATCATAGTTAAAATAATTTATTTTAAATTATTCGTGTTACTTATTGCATCATTAACTATAAAAATACGGGCTAACTGGATTCATACTTACGAAAACAATTCTACTGATAGACTGATTTAGCACATTAAAATATTAAATAAATTAATTAATTTTATAGAAATATATTAGAAAGAAATATATTCTTGCATTTCAATTTACTTTTCCTGTAATATTTCTTTACTACCTACCCTGGTATTTATATTACCTATTCACAATAAAAGACTTGAGGGAATTCTTCAAAAGCAGTGTGACGTTTTCGGAAGAGTGGAAGAGTAAACTGTAGGTTATACTGTATTATTTTACATGTTTCAAGAATAGTTTTGAGTAATTACTACGTAATTATTAATAATTCTAAAAGATATCACTTAATTCGTTAAATAATAACTTGTAATAAAATTCAATAATAATAACTTAACTTGTTGCTAATCTTATTTTACATTTATTATAGTTTACTTAACAAACTACTCATAAATAATAAAATGATTTATATGTAAAACGCATTAAAAGTAACATTACAATTAAAATTTTTACTGCTTAAAATTAGAGAAATTATTATGTGCATATTTATTAATTTCATTATTAAGTATCTTTTGAGACTCTTATTTTCAGTAACTTATAAAGTATTTTTTCCCTCCTTCCAGCATTCCTTCGTGGTGTAACGGTAGCATACTCGGCGCGTATTCGAGAGGTCCAGGTTCGAGTCCCGGCTAGAGCGTTGCAGATTTCTCACGTCTCCTGTTTCAAAACAACTTCACGACTCCATAGCCTTAACAAGTAAGCACATCCATAAAAGTCCCTAATTTTTGCAAATTACTTTTATTTTTGCAATCGTAGGCTACTCCAAGGTAGTACAAGTACTCCAAGGTAAAAAATGCATTAAATGGCAGAAATATGCATGTCATGATGTAAGCCTTTTCGCGCATGTAATTAAAATACACAAGTCAAATGCCAAAATTTCGTAATGTTCACATGCTATTTTATTACTTTAGGATACTCTAATAATCATAAAGGAAAAAAAATTCAGTGGACTGAAAATATTTATCATTTTTCACCTATGCAAATAATGTTATGAGTTGGCATTGTGATAGTAATGAAGCCTGCCACTGCTTTCTAGAACATAAATTCCATAATATTCTGAAAATATAAGATTTCCCTTTTAAAAAAAATTGTATTAAATAAAATTTTTCACTAGTCTTCACAACAATGCTCGTCTCTTAAGCTAATGGCATCAGAAATCTTTTCATAAATTTCCATTTCATTTTTAACTACGTACAAATGCAAACATTTCGCTCTTCTATTTGTGCACGACCTCTGAATATTACTTCAAACTTGAAAATTAAATATCTCAGTCAATTTTTGTTGCATGGCTGTCAAATTTTGTACCTTTAATTTTATAGAAGAAATATAAACATTTATTAAATATAACTGCATGCACCGTAAGCTCGTAAAAAATTTAGCATTCGTAATTTTTAAGGAACTGATTTTCTAAATATGAAAATGTTGTGATAAGAATAGTGTCCTTATTTAAAATATTTTTGTAACTTGAAATATCTGTGAAAAGTTGAAAAAATAATAGCCGCCTTAATTCTTTTATGGATATGTTGTGTATTGTGTTTATATAATTTTTCTTTTACAAAATTTAGACTCTTTTAAAAATGAAGAAATGAGTTACGTTTGAATATTTCAATACCAATGACTATTGGATAAAAATTAATTGATGGTATACTAAGACACGGAATAGATTTTAAAATAGGTTGAAATGGATACCCTAGTATAGAGATCTACAAAAAATGGAGATGGTATCTTTTATCTTTGTTCTGATTTTACAATCTGTTTCCCTCTCCTAATTTCACTGATCATTCTTCCAGTCACTAAAAAATTCATATCCAAGAAACCGTTAATATCTGAAATTCCTAATAGATATTTATAATTTGTGGAATTCTTAAAAACATGTTGTTCTAATATATGACATATTTCTTTTTGTGTGAAAAATACTGGTATTTCCTTTTTGGAACATACATATTTCATATATTCTTCCTCATTTTTGTACCAAATGTTTAGTTTTATAAAAATATTGTGCGGTCTGCATTCTTTTTAATGCGCTGTGAGTTCGAATAAGAAGCTTCAAAACATATGACATAAAAATGAACATTTTCAACGCTTTTAAAGAAAGCATTTTATCTTCCTTAATGAGATTGTTTAGGATGCAGTTTTAAAGTATATATATTGTTTAAATATAAAATGATAGATACGATAGCATATATTGTTTAATATATAAAATGATGATTATATATATTAGGGTTGGGGTTATTCAATTATGGCAAAGCACACGAGGGCTATCTGCCTAAAGGGAGGGATGCCTTCGTGGAGGACTTTCTAAGGGAAACTGGCTCGTATACACGTTACACATGGGGAAAACCACGAAAACGCCCATGCAGCCAGCCCGTTCGCGGGATTCGAACCTCGGACCGAACTACCAGTGTTCAGCGTCTTTACCGCTCGGCCGCTGGTGGGCCTGATTATATATATTAAACATTTATATATGAAATATATATATCATGATTAAATGTCTTAATATACACATTATATTAATATACAGTTTTAATATTTATATATTAAGACTAAACAAAAGACTTGATCAAAGAGCGTTAACACATAGAGGAAATGCAAACCGAAAATGAGATATGAAATGTTTTAGCGGAATATTAAGAATATGTGTAGCTCGAGTTTTACTTCAGTTTATTAAGATAACTATATTATCATTAAGAAGTTTTATAATATGGGACATAGTTTCTGTTTATACATAGTATCCGCCCATAGCTACATGTTGAGCTTATCTCTAGTTAATTGAATATCGAATTAAAATAACCTCCGCGCGCTCTAGTGAAAAATTAAGGCAACTGTGTAACGATGCAAGAGAGAACAAAATAGTCAGTAATCGCTATTAATCGGCATCCAGAAATCTAGTAAAATGCAATAATGAACAATTATAAACAATGACCCAGTTTTCATGAAATATGTGGACAATACAACAACAACAACAACACAGTGACCCAATAAAAAATATACTCGAAATGGACCGGAAAGAAGGCTAATTTGGCTTGTCTTGGTATTATCAAAAACATCCCTTTTCTTCAGGAGAGGGAGGATAGTTTTTTTGTGCTTTAATCTTAGAGAATTTTGTTAATGAATCCCCCTTCTTTTTTTTGCATGCAACAGCAGGTCAGTGAAGAAAATTTCATTCACACAGACGTATATGTAACAGCAGGCAAGTGTATATGAAGATGGTATTAACACTGGAGCAGAATTTTTGTTGTCAAATCGTATGCAAAGCTTAAATTTTATCAAGCGGAATTTCAAGCTAAATTTCACTTTACATTCCCAAACAAGGCTGCTTTGACTCGTTAATAGGTGTTGCCAACTAAAAAAGAACTGTCCTGTGCTTACAGGTGGTAGGAAGTTTGCTCCCGAAATTTCCCATAGTGAAACTGCATTTCTTGCCACAGTGCTACATGTAAGTCCATGTTACATACATACAAATAAGAATAGTATTGTGTTAAAATTTGATCTCGTATTCTTTTTTAGCTATCTGTATATTATCGAATGCAAATCGTTTACAGAAGGTGTTGCTTTGGAGCAAATACATAGGTATGTTCAAACCATTGTCTTTTCAAGCCTGAGTATGGAGATGAAATGTCACTGGTTAAGTTCAACACGTATAGAAAATTTTGAACAAACTGTGTTCATCGTATCATCAACTATCACAGAAAATCATTTGTCAAAAAATGCCATGAACTATGACAGAATTTCATTTGTAAATATGTATGTGATTAAATATACTGCCTTCTGTAATCGATTTAATATTGGATGACCAAGAGTATTAGTACAGATATATCCCGTATACATCTGAATGTCGATTCATAGTATTTAGATAACATTATTCAGTTTGTAAGCGACCGGTTTTCTCTATTGATCTTGGTTGAGAATTAAGCTTAAGAATTCTTTAATTTTCAGCTAAAGGGAATGGTAAATCTCTTTCATTCAATCAAGCGTGTCCTGTTTACTAGAGACAAATTTAACAACAATGGAATTCTTCATTTCGAAATAAGAAGTCTTTCCGGACTTTCCTCCGTTTCATGCATATTCAGTGAATCTCTTATTATGACCATTTTCCTTAGAAGATCATCTCTTAAAGTTGTTAATAATATTTCTTAGCATACATATAGTTAAACACAAGTGTGAAACAATACCTTAGTTATGTTTTTACAGGTAGATAGATAGCTTTTGAATGCAACATTACCTGGACTCACGGGTAATCGCATCAGGGAGATTCCAGTATATATATATCATTATTATATATATATCATTATTGGTAATTATATATATATCATTATTGGTAATATTATTTTCTATTCATTTGTTCTATAATTTAAAACTGTGTATTTTTACCATGATGGGTAACAATTTTGGAGCCGTAAAAGTGAAGATATTTGTATATGCATGCAATCTAAAAATTTAAAGTTAAAATTACACTGATTCTAAAACATTTTTTAAAAGTTTTAATTCTAAAAACCTATCCTTTTAGTTCCAGAACTCGTCTTTTTTTAATCTGTTCGAAAATTTCTGTTGAATGATTTATCACTTCATTAATTCGCAATTAATTACTTCGATTTTTATTTTCTAGAAGTTTCCTTCATATGCAATTGGATGCAATCATTGCAAAAAGAGAGAATTATTATTGAACAGCTGTTAATGTGAAAGCACTCCAACACTGTTTGTATTTTGTAAATTATCTTATAAAGTTCCTAATATGGGGGTTTGCCCTTACCTTCAGTAGCTACAATAAAAAGATAATACTTGCATCTGCTTCTTTTAACCGAAAAAGATTTGATTTTACATTTTATTACAATATTGTGTATATTAAATGACTATTGGACAAATTCACGAGAGTACAAAAATTTGAGCGTAAAATTATTTTCCAGTTTGAGATGCGTAAGTGCACTCATGTGTATAAATTAATTTAATTCTGATATAAAAATATGCAACAAATAAAAAGCTTAAAAATAATAATTATTATTATGTTTAAGAACAAACTTTTCGAAATTAGATGAGGTGTCTTGAATTTCATCGACAGATGATGGATAAGATGAATTATTAGAAGTCGACGTAGAGTTATTATTATTACTATTGCTTGGATTGACTACCCAAAGTGGGGTTCTTGCTGCAACAGTTTGATGAGACGGCGCCTGAAATCATGAAATGCAAAATTTAATCATCACATCAATATGATTACAAATTTATTAAAAAGAATCCCGTATTCAAATACAAAAACTTAAATTTAAAAGAAAGACAACAAATGTATAAATTACACTATGTGACACGGCAGCTTTACAATTTTCTTATCTTCCATATGAACTTACCTCACTTGTTTTATATATAACTCAAAGTTAGTCTTAGACTGCAAGGAAACAGATTTTCAGTCATTTACCCTGTTCTATCTTTTGCCTTTTAGAACGATCTAATTGAATAAACGAGATTTAAGCTATTTAATTCAATACATATCTCAAAATTCATCTGCTAGCTATTCAGAATGATTTTGGCTAAAGAAATGGTTTATTTGCTTTTTAAACAACTTCATGGAATACAATATTTTTCTTCAATTAGAGTCTTAAACAAGTTTCATAACATTTGTATTTATGAATGAAAATATAAGTTTTTATCTATTTTTAATATACATTAGACTTTTTTTTTAATTTCATATTTACTTTTGTACTTTTATTAATTTTTTCTGTCCATTTTAGAAATATATAAATAAATCACGATTAAATGACTTAAGTGAAAGTAGACTGATTTAATGATTTAGCAATAAACTTATATGGTATATCTCCCGCCTTCTTCGCATGCCTTCGTGGTATAGTGATCAGCACGTTCGACGCTTAACTGAGAGGTCCGTGGTTCGATTGCCTGCGAAGGCGTTGCTCTTTTTTCAATCTCCTGCTTTGAAATAAACCTAATGATCTACAAACTTAATCATGACTTTTGCGTTTAAGTAGAACGAATGTTAGAATGAATAATCGATTTCAATTGGTGTTAAAATAGCTGTAAGAATCTGCGATTTATAGGTAAGGGAAAGAATATTTTTGAAGGAGAAGTTTCCTTAGAAATAAGTTTGATCTCAAATCAAGCTAATTTAATAGAATGAGGGGCATTAGAATATAACCTACGCATCCTTTCAAGTTCAATTAAATTTAGAATTCAGATTGTAAATTGAAGCTGTCAGTGATGTTTTGAAACCAAAATCTGCAATGGTATATTGATGTCTATAGGACTCGGAAAGCACAAACCAACTGACATAACCATTTGGCTAAGGTCTCAAAGCAGCTGAATTCAAGGAATAGTCTTCTAATGTAACAGTAGCACTGACGGAGCACTGACCTACGCGAGCGCATTTCTGCGAAGCTGACCGCAACGAAACAAATATTTTTAGCTGCGGACGAATTGGTTATCTAGAGCACTTTTCGAACGACTGTGATTTAAATCAATATATGAATGCGTCAGGACCAGGATTTCAGAGTCTTTTACAGCAGGCCCATACAAAAAATGTACAGGCCTGGTGTAAAAGACTCTGAAATATATGGTTATGGGACACTTCCGCGCAAGTGATATTTCGGCACATTTAAGGTCGGAGCACTGAAATTTTCTAATAGCCCTAATTAATCAAGAAGCCGTGGTTACAGCTTCTTGATTAGTTGCGATTCTTGATACGCTTCTTGACTAATTACCATTCTTGATTAGCATAGCCGTGGAAATGCTATCGTAGTTTTAGTTTTTTTCAAGGTTCTTTGTAGGAATTTTATCTAAAATGAATTTCACCCTTATTGCAAATCTGGAGGAACTGCCTACAGTCCGCAACCCGTTTCGATATCAGCAATTTCGTATTACTACAAATTCTAAAGTATTACTTTGGAGATGTTATACAGGTGAAACTGAAAGATGGAAACAGTAGATGAGGACGTAAATTAAAGCAATTTTGAAAGTTATAGAACCCATTTATAAGTCTAACCAAAGTCGGAACCGAAGTTCAGTTGTCTAACGGACATGATGAGTTAGAGACGAAGATGCCTCGATACCAAAAAAATGTTAATGATAATACCAATTAATTATTTTACACGATTTTGACTTTGTAGTCCCTATACCGTCATTTTCTCAAACTTTTCCGTCATGTCTTCATAGAAGAGAAAAAATATGCTTTAACGTCTAGTAGGAAAAGGCAAACAAACATTTGTAACAAAATCTTTCGAGATTGAAATAAAATTTTAAAAAGTTTGGTTAGAATTCGAGATTCATTATGATGGATTTATTACAAGGACCAATTAGTGCCATATAACATGCTTATCTCTCAACACAGACCTCAAAGTGTGTGATTATTAATTCACACAAGAATTTGAGCCACACGACCGATGCATTGCCATAGCAAATCCGCATAGGAAAAACGAACAAATCAGATTAATCGTCAGAACTTGTAAATCGTCAGAATGGGCAATTAGCGCATATTCCTTATCAATTCTTTCCCACAGCGGTCGAATTCTAAAATCACTGAACACTGGTAGTTTGACACGGGTTCAAATTCTGGCGAACTGACTGGCTGCACAGACGTTTGCATGATTTATTCCCTATGTAACATGAATACGAATCAGTCTTGCTTAAAGTGTCCTCCAAGAAAGCACCCCCTTCTGTAGACAGATAACCCTCGTATGCTTTACCTTAATCACACACTCCTTAAAATTCTTCTTAACAAATCTTAGATGAAGGCTTTTTAATAATGAAAGAACGCCCAGAGAAACACAAATTCAGAGAATTCATTGATATTTTGTTCAGTCAATAGTTGGTTAATGAAAAATGTTCCTGTGAAAAAGTAAAAATTGTTAAAGGCGAAGCATGGAGCAAACGGTATTGTATAAAAGTGGAATCACAAGCTGAATAAGCTTATGCAAAGACCTAAACTTTGCGTAAGCTTGACAAGCTTATGTAAAGACCCAGCATCTTAACTAACTTACGGGTAGCAAAACATGTAGAAAAGAGAATGCTCTAGCATACATCTCTAAAACTGGAATACAGCTAAGAATATACAGTCAAAAATTGAAAATGATAAAAGATAGTCTGTGATTTAAACACCGGAAAGTCTGTTAATAATTAAAAAAATGTATTTCAACGGCGAAGATAGACATCCACGGATAATTTTTAAAACCCACCAACATTTTGCTGCCAGTCCAAGTCCTGGAAAAATGATGAAGAAAAATTACAAATGTTTGCAAAACAAATTTAATGTATTTATCATTCTTTACACAGATACACGTTATAATGCATAATATGAAGATACTGTTAAGATTAGCATTTATGCATTCCATCTTAAAATTTTAGTGAAGTAAATAATCAGTATCACCATTTCAAATTTCTTGAAAGATAATAAAGGAGAGCATTTATGCGCGGAACTACTTTTATCAAAAACTTTTCAATATTAAAGTACAGAATAGTTAATTCTCCCTGCTAGTAAAGTACTCAGAATGCAACATGTGAAAAAAGTACAAGTACACTTGTTGTTTGCGTGTTTTATACAGTATTATTTCTGTAATGCTAATAATTCTGTATCAGCATCATATGTCAATTTTCAGATTGTATGTTACAGTACAAGCAAATATTCAGTAAATCCAAGAGCATGGATACTTGGGTATCTAAAATTAAAGTTACATCAAGCATATTTTTTGCAATAATCCAAAATAGCTATCACTAACATTCTCAAAAATTAATGTTATATATAATTTGGGAAACGCAGAACGTAATATAAGCATCTGGTGGTTTTTAAAAGGTTAAAAGTACACGTTTTGACCGGTTTCTGAATTTGTGAAATACACCTATAAAACTGTGATTCTTGGGAGCAAAATCACGACTGACTGATTTCAGTTAAATTGAATTCTCTCAATAGCTTAAAGAATCGAATGAGAAGGAAAAAACGACAGCTTATACGTAATAGTTTAATAATTTATTTTATACTAGCCGCTGCGCGGCCAGCCTTCGTCTGGCTTTTAAGTATTTATTGAATACCTATAGAGAACACCAAACATTAAATTTGAAAACTGCACAGAATTTTACTCTGCAGAACAATTTTATCGAAAAAGAAACAAACAACAACGGGAAAAAATTCAGTAAAAATGCATTACCTATAAAAAGCATACAATGAAATAAGCAATATCCCTTAATACAAATATTAATTATCCTAATAAATAAATTAACCAACTTCCCGCTGCCTTCTCTAGACAAACGTTCAGTATCCAAGAGAAACATTAAATTTAAAAACTGCACCGAATTATCGCCCTCATTTTTCCGGGTGGCAATAGTGTTGATATCAGCAACAATGGCTGCGTGCCATTGTTGTTCATATAATGAGAGAAAATCATCAATTTGATACTATTTCATAAAAATATATATATATATATAGCAGAAAAACGCTTTCTAATACACAGTCCACTCACATTAATGTGACCATCTGTCAAAAGCCAGAATAACCACCTTTCGCAGAGCGGACTGCTGCGAGACGTGCAGGAAGAGAGTCACATAGGTCCCTGAAGGTGTTCTCTGGGATGTTGAGCCATGCCGACTCTAATGCCGTGGCCAGCTGCGCTAGATTACGCGGTTGAGGATCCATGGCGCGAACAACTCGATCGAGATGGTCCCACAGATGCTCGATTGGGTTTAAGTCAGGTGAGTTTGCTGGCCA
>KK112651.1:33916-62549 GCA_000611955.2 Stegodyphus mimosarum
GAAATTTTTAAGAGAATGAAACTCTTCAAAATGATGCAATTTCATAAAAAATCTATCATCATCAATAAAAAAGGAAAATTGTTGCCAAAACTACATTTTAAATTATCTGAGATGTGAGAAGTGTATTCGGAAGCTTCATTTAAAAAATTTTTTAATTTTAAATTATCTGAGATGTGAGAAGTGTATTCGGAAGCTTCAGTTAAAAAATTTAAAAAAAATACAAAATATTATTATTTTTCCAAAATTCTTTTTTTAAAAGGTGTCGAAAGGATTAAAGTTCAACGTGTCCAAAAATCAAAGGAAAATAAACAGCACATTTTTTAAAATAAGTTTTTTTAAAAGAAATTCCGCTGAAAAGGTGTTAAGCTCACCTTTCTAAATAAATTCGTATTTAATCGATTTATTGAAATACGAAATTTATTTTAAGTTTGTAAAATAGCTAAGTGTCTACGCTTCACGACGATGTAAAAATGAAATGTATAGAGTAATATCTCGCTTTCCTGTAGCCCATTATGTCTCAAAATGACGCGATTTGGTCACAAAACATAAAATAAAAAAATTCTAATTCGAATTTCGAAAAAATCGCTTCGAGGTGCACTGGCTTTTGTGTAGATGCACCTAAGTACCAAATTTCGTGGCCCTGGGTCTATTAGCTTACTCGCAACACGAACGAAAGACACACACACACAGACTCTTTGTTTTATTATATGTAGAGAAGAGATGTATATATTTCCTGTAAAATGTTACGACGTAAGCTCGTTTCCAAATCTCCATTCATTAAGTAAATATAGATATTCTATGGTGTAATAAAGTCCAAAGTATGTTAAATTTCGGGCGACTACAAATTTGAAATCTCTTCCTTAAAGTGTAAAACCAGTACAGAATGAAACGGATCGGATCTGCTGAGTCAGGGATATATCTTCCAGTTGAACAAACAAATTATAAGCTCCCATTGGCAAGTAGCTGTCTTTCTGTAAACACAAAAGAGAAAGCAGAGGATGGGGGAAGCAATACTATTTATCTCTGTAAAATCGATATTGAGTTTATGATCATTTCACTTTTTCAAACATATTTTGTAGATTGTTTTGGTTTAGAATTGCCTGTACGTGTAGTGATTACGCTGAGATGGTAAATGTTTGTTATTTTGTTAATAAAAAAAGATGCATCATTATAGTGTAAGCAGGTATATCTGAACAATGACACTAAGGAAATTGTTTATTCATATTTTAAAAGCTTTTTTTTAATTTAGAATTAAATCGATTTTTTGCATTCATATTTTTAATAATATATGACTTTTTCTTTTGTTCGGTTCCTACAATTTTAGAACTAATTTAGCATTTCTCAAAGATTCGCAAGGAAAATTAAAGTGTGTTGTTATTATTTATCCTCCCATACTTGGAATAATCTCCGGATAGTCCCCGAAACCACTATGAACAAATGAAAGAGATCTACCATTGGTCAAGGCCTTGTTCACCTTATAGATGACAGGACGAGGCTGCCAGCTCCATCCTAATTATGATGCAGATGTAGAACGTTCCTGAAGACGGATCTAAGGGTCTCCAAAACCTCTTTCCTTACCATTAACCTCTCAAGAGAAGTTTCGACTCGATGGTGTTTTATGTGCTCCCATGACGCAACGATAATCTTTATTAACAAATATTCATGCTTTCTCCAGAATTCGAGCCTAGGTCTAGCGATATTTCTGCAGACATCACTAACCATTCATGCTGATGAGGGAGGCAAACAAAAATGTTTTAAACTAACAGAGAAGAAGAAAGTGGGATAAATTACTAAGTTTATGGATCTTCGATAAGCAATCACTCTGACTATATCAATTAATGAAATGGCACTGACTGAATCATAATTTCGCTAAAACTTAGTCTAATGAGTTTTTAGCTTTTGTTTTTTTTTAGTAATAGTCGTTATAGTCAATCGTGTAGGAATAGCCGTTTACTAATTCGTCTGTTAATTCAAAGATTAATCCTTGGTGAAATAATCCTTTAATATCGTTGGATTATTGCAAAAGGCCTATCACTAACTTTCAAAATTATAAAAATTTCAACTTATCTCATGTTGTTTGTTAAGAAAAACTGTTAATTTCGAGGGAAGAAAGACGCGGGATCTCTCTTCTTGAGGTCGTAAAAATATTCTGCACTTTGAACTAGAAATATATCATTCAACTAGATAAAATAAAATGTATAAATAATAAAGGAAGAAACAATCACGGTCCCCTGTGGCTTAAAACAGAAAAAATAGGAAAACATGGGTGTAACAAGGACCCGAGCCAGGGGAGTGCAAAACGATTTTAGATTCTGAAATTAAATTAGACTGAAATGCGCTCGCCAGTGGTCGAGTGGAAAGAGAATTTAACATTAGTAATTTAGTCGAAAAGTGACAAACTGAGTAGCTACATGAGCGTTTTCATGGTTTTTCACAGGTATCCAGATGGATACGAAAGAGGTTCTCTTAAAAAATCCTCCATGAAAACATCCCTTTCTTTAGGCAGAGAACAGAAAGCGAATAATCACGTGTTTTATCATAATCGAACACACAAGCTCTAACATGAGTAGTATGCAATGGTTCTAACATAAGTAGAATGCAATGGCTATCTGACTATGGTAAGAGATGAGCTGTAGATGAAATGTTTCTAGCTGTTGGGATTTATGCATTGTTTGCTCTTAGTTCTCATTTCAGTTTTTATGACTAAGAATAAATCTGCTGAGCTTTACAGGAAAATCTTGCTAATCGGTTGAAATTTTGCAAAAACTGAAATATTTTCTTCGGATTACGGCAAAGCCTTAAAACTGTTTTCAATTAAAACAAAAATTCAAAGCTTTCAGATTTTACATTACGCCCAAAGGGACGTTTTTTTAACGTTTTGTGTGTTACCTTTATTTATTAAATATCATGTTCTTCGCATCTAAACCACAAAATTCAGTTCACTAGCAATATCGCAAAATAATTTTAAAATGAGCATATCTTTAGGATTTCCGATACGCAGTCTCGCGCGCTGGAGATAAAAATGTTTTTTCGTACAGTGTTGCCATTCCTCGCTTTAAAATCGTTGAGTTTGTTAATCAAAAATTCGTTAAAATTTTACAAAGCATGAAATCGATAATAAAACAAATTCTGAATTCAAAATTTGGGCTTCCAGATGTCCATATTCGGTGGAGGATTACGTTATTCAAAACTTGATGGCTCTAGGTACCGTCGTTTTATCACAATGCGAGAAACATGCATATATGCAAATTCTTCATTATTTAATTTCTTTAAATGTAATACAGGGAGATAATATTTGCGGCAACAATTTGAAAAGCGAACCGACATTTATAGTGAATAAACGCAAAATGCCGAAACGAAGTTAATAGCCCTTCTGTGTGCTAAAAATGAATTTTATGCGTCAGAATTTTTGAAAGTTGCTATATGTTTTTACTTAAATCGGCATCTCCCCTGGCTATGCGACAGTTAACCGCACAAGCGATGAAATGGAATGCATTTATATTTAAATCTGTATCTGTTTGCTAGCAGAACTTAGTTCTGTTTGCTATTAGCCCTCAGTTAAGTTCCTGGTGAAAATTCACTCGAGAATTTTAAATAACACCAAGGTAAACTGTACTTGTTCTGGTTAAAATTAGATTAAATCCCTGATAAGTGTTAAAATTTGAATTTAGTAAGAATGCGGATGAGATATGTTTTCATAACTAATATTTTTCATTGATAACAATTATTATCTTTAACATCTGTTTCGTGAAAGCAGGCGAGTCTGATTTAAACAAAATTTAGAAGAGAGATTATTTCTACAAGTTCAGTATGACAGAAAGTTGAAATATTTGCTATTTCTTGACACAGTAGTAAAAAAGTAAGTATTGTTATTTTGATAAAGTGATTTAACATTATATAGCAGCATAAAGAATCATGAATTCAGCAGTTTCCAGAGTTTGACGTATTCTGAAAATTTAGAACTCCTTCTTAGGCGGTTCTGTTAATACGTAAATACTGATTTATTTTAAAGCAAAATTGAATGTAAGCCAACTTATTTACTTTATCAAATCTTGGTATTTTGGTCACAGGTGGCGAATGGCATGGTTCGTCCGCTATATTATGTGAACTACAAGAATTTTCTTTTTCAAATGAAGGAGAAATAGTTGAATTTATAAATATCTGGCTGTATCCTTGATGGCTCACATCCAGATGCTCTTGACAACTTGAAGAAATAAATCCTTGTGAAGCTTTGTTGGGTACATTGAACGTCAAAACTTGATATTTAGCCTAGGAAAAAAAGAGTCTTTAGAGTCTTAAGCGATTTTAATATATACATATGGTACCAATAAGTTTAAAAAATCACAATTTTCTTGCATTTCAGTACAATTATCTAATTCTAAAATAAAAGAAAATAGAGTACAATTTTGCGGTCATGTGCTGCTGTCTGAATGACTGCTCCAAATTTAAAACACCTTAAATTAATAAAAACCGATTTCTTTCTGAGTTAAATTATAATTTCTAGATAATTTTATCGTAATTTTACCGTACTTTTTATGTCCTTGTACGAAGTAAAGCAAAGGAAATTTTGTAATCGCAAAAATTTCGGATTTCAGATTGCAACGGAAATAGTCATTTTGCCGTTCCAAATCCGTTTACAGAATTTTTTGTTTCTGCGTGACATCTGTAAGTACGGAACAGAATAAAGGACTTTTTATTCAAAATAAACTGTAAAATGTATATGATTTCCGTGACATCTGTACGTACGTATGTACTCGTATGTATCTCGCATAAACTCAAAAACGAGCCATAGAATACTGAAATTTTGTGTATGAGACTGCTGTAATATCTAGTTCTGGATCTCTCACTTTTATTACAGTCGGTAGCACTAGAAGTATACATATATATACACTCTGGTTATCATTAATTAAGGAAAAACCACAAAAATTACGAATATTCAAGAAAGATTCATGTAGAATTTAATGAAACTGACCCACAGTATGCAACACATAGTAAGGCATAAAATAACATGAAAAGAAATCACCAGACAATTATGATGTTATAGAAATTACATTTGTATAAAATGAAAAATCAGATGTTTTGATCAGTTTGGGGTATAGGAAAATAACCTTCAGTATGAAATATAATATCCCTAGAAGCAATACAATACAGCCATGTGCGATGCTGTCAATTATACGGTCTATCACTTCCTACTGTTCTTGCAAAGCAGTTGCAAGTGTGTCAAAGTCTGAAAAGGAAGACTGAAAGCAACTATACGTCTTCTTAAAGCATCCAAAACATGCTCGACAGGATTCAGGTCTGGTGATAAAAATGGCCGCTCCTTGCGCTGAATTGATTGCTGCTGAATATACTCATCCACGATGCGAGCTGTGCGGTCTAGTGTTGTCGTCCTGTATCAGAAAATTATCAGCTATTGCCCCAGCATAAGAGGCACATAAGTATCAAGGATGCAATCTCTATAGGCCTGAACATTCATGGTTCAACATGGAAAGACATGGAAATCTGTGCGTCCACCCAAAGAAATACCACCACAAACACTGCCTCCTCTCTATGCATCTCTTTCACGGATGTTTGATGTAGGATAACGGGTTCCAGGTTCTCTCGAAATCAAATAACGCCTTTTGTCGCTATGAAGGCCAAACCTGGAATCATCCGTAAAGAGAATACCCCTCCATTGATCAGCTCCTCAATGGACATGTTGACGTGCCCACCTCAAACGTTCCCTTCTTTGATGTGACGTGAGCGACAAGCAAACGGCTCGTCTCCTTGCATATAGACTTCCTTCGTGAAGCCTTCTACGCATGATTGACATCGACACCAACCTTCCAGTGGCTGCAGCAAGGGAGGATGAGTTGTGTCGGAGCTGAAGTTCTATTCCTTCGTACGCATAACAATAAATATGGGTCATCAACTCTCGTCACAGCGGTTGGTCATTCGTGGTTGAACCTCCTGGATGCCGAATCTGTGGTTAGAAATTGTTACCGAAGTGCATGAACCACAGGACTCACATTTAGCTATCTGGCCACTTCTATCTGACTTTGTCCTGGCTCTAGTCACCGAGTAGCTCTACATCGCAGTTCTTCAGGCAAATGATGCCTGGAGGTTATTATTACAAATTGACTATCCCAAATTTCTTTCTTAGTGTCACAGCGAAATTTGGAAGCTTGCTCTGAAACATGTAATTTTATGTTCCTCGCAGATGATACGTTTCGATTGTAGCTCCACTAATTTGCATACTGCACTTTTATTCGACAATTTTTATTTGACAACATATTCAAATTTTATACGGATTGGCTTATTTTTAAAAGAGTTCTCTCTATTTTTGTGATTTTTCCTTAATTTTTGGGAACTAGTGTGTGTGCGTATATACATATATATAATCACCCCCCTTAATCATCCTAAACGTCCTTCTTACTCGGCCTTTATATTCGCAGTCGCTGGTCATAGGTATACACTTCCAGTTACAGAAGTGTTGTAAATGATAAAAATATTCATATTTTAGCAATTTTAAATTAAAAAAAAATAATTTTGAACATATAATAAAATCTAACTTTCAATACGGTTTCCCAGTTCCTATGCTTATATTTGGGAAAATTTTATGCTCATTGTGAAACAATTCCGTCGACCGTAAAAGGTGGTTATCATCGAACCTTGGACTGTGGCTGAGACCATACCAAAGTTTTGCTAATCGTTCCTGCAGAATTCTGAGCTGCACTTTTAATAATAAAACATTAGTCTAACAATAAAACATTTATTAACCTCTCTACACTATTGACCAAATAGCCGTTGCTGCTGAAGTTTTGACTTGCTTAATTTTTGCGTTTCGTTAAAAGGCTTTTGTCGATTTGTGCTGTTTTATTACGCCTTCCGATTTTACTGGAACCCATGATTCCAAACTTCCGATTTGTTTCGATCTATTACTGTTTTGTCGCCCATATCCAGCCGTTCTTTCCTTATTCAACAGATGTTAACTATCTCGATTAGCAATAAATGGACCGGAGTGTACTCACAAATATGATTTTACAGACCTCAAATTCATTTTTTTAATGTGAGAGGAATATATTCAGCAATAACAATTAATTTATATCCTTGTTCTTCACTTCCCAGTGATGTACGATTTGGCCCGTGTCTGATTAAGTGTCTCACGTATACATTAGTATAGCCACTATTAAAGCTCCAAAACATGAATTTTCAGACGTAAGTATGTTCCATACATGTATCTTCAAAATATAGCGTATGACTAGTGATTCATCACTGAGCAGATTCTGGATGAAAAATTGCATAGAAATGAAAACTGTGAAAAGACAGTTGGGAAAAGAATTTCGAATTGCAATATCAACATGATAAATAAATGCCAGCTTTCATCTGATAAACCAAACAACTTCAATATTAGAAAATAAATGGCTGTTCAAACCTTAAATGAAAATTTCCGTTCTTATTTATCTACAGTGAGAAGAATTCATGTCATATTTATAATTATGATAGAGATATAGAGAAAAGTTGCATTTGATATAGAGATAACAAATAGGCTATTTCACAAAATGTTTTAATACTGGATTTAGAATTACGTAAAATAAAAAAGTTGTTTCGTCATTTTTATAGGAATCGTGAACAATGTTTCCCATAATTTTTCTTACATCTGCTGGAGACGAAATTACATTTGTGTGGGAAGAAAATACAGCTGCGCAGGGTATAATAATTCAGTGCGAAGCACACACTTTGAAATATTTGGATTATCCTGAATATTTTGTATGTTCATTCGAGAGTGTGCAAAAAGTAAAATTAGCCGACTAACAAGAAATCATTACGCTAGCGCACATCCACTCAGTTAAGATAAAATGCTAGTCATGATCATAGAAATGAAAACGAGCGAAAAGATACATTTCTCTTATTACTGAGAAAAAAAGCCATAAAAGTATCAAAGTAAAGGAAAAATATAACGATAATAATGCAAAGTATACTTTCCGAACCATTTTTACCACAGCATCCTCTTTTTGAAGTTTATTTTACTCAAAACTCCTACATCTTTGCAAAAATAATATAGTAAATGTTTCTTTGGTGTAATTTGTTAACTGAACAAAAAAGCTCTGGAATTTTTAGGTATTTATTATTCTTGCACTTATCAAATTAACAATGCAGGGTTTGTTCGGAAAGTAGTCGGGCTGAATATTTTTTTAATAATTTATTCACAATTTTGACACATCGGCTTAATAGTTTTCAAAATGTGCCCCTTTTGCATCAATACAGCGTTGCCAGCGATTCTCATAATCATTGAAGATTCCCTGGAATGCTCTTCAGCTCCTTCGTTGCGGCCTCTTGAATGACCTGGACCGAGCCGTGGTGCCGTCCTTCACGATTCTTTTCAGTCGGAGGAAGAGGAAGAAGTCTGAAGACGCGATATCTGGGCTGTACTTGTACTTGAAAGACTCAGAAAAGGAGTCGCCCGTGTCCGTCCAGCAATCGCTGGATCATGGAGGTTTCATCACGACAATGCGCCAAGCTACATCACCTTTGCTATCATGTACTTTCTGACTAAACATGGCATCACACAGTTTACCGTCCACCCTGCAGCCCAGATATCGCTCCTTCAAACTTCTTCCTCTTCCTCCGACTGAAAAGGGTCATGAAAGGACGGCACCATGGCTTGGTTTAAGCCATTTAAGAGGCCGTACGAAGGAGCTGAGGAGCACTAAAGTTTCTGCGTTCCAGGAAGCCTTCAGTGATTGGCAGAGTCGCTGGAATCGATGTGTTGATGCAGAAGGGGCATATTTTGAAAAGTCGATGTGTTAAAATTGTGAATACATTTTTTTAAAAAGATCCAATCCTACTATTTTCCTGAAAAAGCCTGTAAAATTCCTCTCGCTGTACAGAAACAAAATGATAACTGTTAAAGATTTTTCCAGATATTTATGATAATGAATCTCAGTAAACGTGAACAGATTTCTGTCACCGTAGGAAAGAAGTTATTTGGTTTAAGAACCTGTGATTTGGGTGCTCTAGATAGAGCTATAAGTACTATGGAAGCGACTTCACTGGAAGTATACCTGTAGATACCTGGTTATGATTTTAAAATTTTAAGCTAATTCTATATAACTTCTGTTTCTTCTCGTTTCTTCCCCAACTGAAAAAGAAAAGAACGTACATACAGATTTCACCGACATGCATGAGGAATCTGTTAATATGATTCTTGTAAAGATGCGTGACTGTAATGTTTGTATAGTCAAGTGATTGTTTAAATTTTTGGTTAAACAATGCTTAAGCACCAAATTTTTCCCAATTGTGTTCTTATTGCCAGTGTACTTGTCAATGCCTAAGGCTAGAAATCAAACTCGTTACGCCACAGTAAGTCTTCTCAGTCCTCACGTTAAGAAATATTTACCTAAAATAGAAGGGAGCATTAATGTTTCATACAGCAGTTTGAAAACATACTTCAGAATTTGTAAGTGTTATGTTTTCAGTCTCCTGCTTCATTTGATTCACATATAATCTGTTACAGTCATCTTTAGACAGGGAGCTCGTTTGTGGGGAAGTTATGTTACAGCTCATAGCATTTACATCTTCTGCGGTGGTATTTGATACAGCTTTCAATCGAACAATTCTTACGCTTCCTTTAAAGGGTTCTATAGGTCTGCCGCCTGATGCGCATGGACTTACGTTCTGAAAAGTGAAATTTCTGAACATTAGTCATTCAAATATTTTAGCTTTAGTAACTTTCAAAATTTCCGATTTGCAAAAAATTTTGATTATTTATATTCAAGAATTTATTTGTGTATTTCATTTATGCATTATTCACTATCATCTAGCTCACAAGAAATAAAAAGTGAGTAATTTAAATTTAATTACAGTTAATTTAATTTAAAAATTTTTACAAATTAGAGAAACGCCTTCAATGGTAAAAAAAAAATTCCTTGTTTTATAATGTTATCATATTTTTACCAGTCAACAACTCCTGTACTCAAATAGAAAAGACCGTAAAATACTGATAGTTTAACCAAAGAGATAGCTGCGGGGATATTTTTGAAATTTTTACTATAATCAATGTGAATAGCAGACAGTTTCATTTAGGAATCCTCTAGGAAGAAATTCTTTTCTTCTGCAGGTAGCCCAGAATTTCAAAATCCCCAGAATTATTAAAGAAAATACTTTTCTGCATTCAGAGACAGCACTGTTTCTTTTTTAGTCTAAAAGATCTATTAGTCTCCAAAAGCGATTTTGCGTAATCCTCTGCAAATGCGTTGTTTCATTTTTCATTCGAGTCTATTGCCATTTGGCAGACTGTAAGACATTTATCTTTCAAATTTGATCTGCCGCTTATTGATTGGATTGCAATAGATAAGAATATTATTTTCTTTTTTACTTTTCAATCTAATTGATTTAAATAAAAATGCATTTAATTTCTGATATATCCAATTAAAAACATTAGATATTTTTATAGAATGACAATATATATTTTTTCCTTTTTTCAAGTATTCAGAAAACATGCAACGTCTCCACCTTAGTCCAAATGTACATTCATCTTGTATTCTATAAGTGTTTCGCTATTCTATCTGGGGCATTTCTATTGGTTATCTCTACTGATAAATTATATTAAAATTTAAAAGACATTTTGGGCTACCGCTAATATCTGAATACTTTCAGATTAAAAAAAAATTTTTTTATTTATTTATTTAATATTTTTTTGTTTCCTGAACAGTGTAAAATAAAATGTATTATATTAAAAGAATTTTCGATACTGTTTCGTTAGAGGGGCATCAGTTAAGAATGCGCCGCTTTTTTTGCCGTTAATTGTTGCCAAGTATAAAATTATAAAATAATAATAGAGTTCAAAAAACTAAAAAAAGTAGTTCTGTAAAAAGTAAACTTTTTCAAATTTCTTAATACCTAAAAAAAGTAAATTTTTCTTTTTAGTTTTTTTAATCTACAATGTTCTACATATAAATAAGCAATAACAAAACAATACGAAATTCAATCTAAACAGGTGGCATAGAATTACAAATATCATTCAGTATTGCGGAAAAAATTCAGTTTTTGAATATAACCGACGCCACATAAATTCTATCAAATGTAATTCTAAATGGTTGCGAGCAATGACCAGCTGAAGTTTATTTTTCCATTTAGGACTGCACTACAGTCGTTGCGTAGTTTGGGTATGATATCCAGTTTTGGGGTCTACAAAATTATAACTGTGATTTTAGTAAAATGTTCATACCCAGCATTTCTCAGTTCCTCTTTCTTATATCTTTTCCACCAGTTTAAAAATATAATGCTGCTATCCGTGATGTTTTCCTGAATAGCAATCATCAACGATCGGGAAGGGCGACCAAAAAAATATTCTTTGCTTTCCGAGCATAAACCCCCAAATATCCATTGTCACTTAACAACATGTCCAGTTTTGGTTTTCCCTTTTTGTGAAAAGACTTTAAAGTAGCTATTCCTGTCTATTGTCGTTTTATGGCTGATTTCTAACTGAAGTTATCAAAATTCAGTCCACGTCAATTCAATCCTTTGTTTTCACAGCAAGAACATACGTAATAACGCCATATAAGAGCTTCATTAGAATTAAAAGTTAACTTCATCGGACCATTTTGAAAACAAAGTCTATTGCTATGAATTATTCCTCCTGAAAGAATCTGATGATAGCCTCTTCAGCATTAGATAATCCCCAAATTGCGTAATCCATCGGACTAAAAAAGTGGCGAAATATGGCAAAAAATTAACGAGTGATGTGTTTCAAACGTTTAATTCTCGAGCCACGATATTTGGCGTGTTGTTGTAGTATTGTTTTCTTCTCATTTTTTCTTCATTTTTAACTGACGCCACTCTAACGGAATAGAACTGAATTTTCTACGTTATTTCTTTGTAACTAAAGGTATAAAAATAATTTTTAAATTATATCAGCATTTTTGACCATAGAGCGCCCGTAAAAGCACTGTACTGGGATGTTAACATAATTTTAAGAAGCAGTTAAAGTGATTGCTATGTTACATAAAAGAACATCTGTATTTCAATTAATTAATATTTTTCTTTTGTAATTTTGATTTAGATTCGCCATTGCGTGTAATCCCGCTACAGTCACACACACACATACACACACACAAAAAAAGTGGTAAATAAAAATTTAAAATTAAAAAAAACCCCACTTTTTTTCCCCTTGCTTTACTAAGCAAAGTACATAAATTAAGAACATATATTATTATCTCGTTGAGTTAAAGGCAAATTTTTAATGAGTCCTCAAATCTCTCGCATATTATCTAAAGTTATTTTGCGAGAAAAGCTTCTGGAGTTCTACGGCAATCCCATCAATTACGTTTACATATGATTAAATTATTCTGTTGCCTAAGTGTTATACATAACTAATATGAATTTTTCCCTTGAGTAATGTAAAATTTTGAATTCTAGCTATAACTGAATTTTTGGCATTTCGTAATTTTTCATTTCGAATGCTTTTTAATATACTATAAAGTATTTCTCCCTCCTTCTTCGCATGCCTTCGTGGTGTAGTAGTCTGCATGCTCGACGCGTAACCGAGAGGTCCGTGCTTTGATTCACGGGGAAAGCGTTGCTCATTTTTCATGTCTCCTGCTTCTAAATAACCTAATGACTCATACTTTTTGTTGTTTGCAAAATGAAAATATAAAATAAGAATTTTTAATGAAAATATTAGATTCGTAAGCAAAAACAAGCGTAAAGCAAGCGATTCGTAAGCGTGAAACCTAGCGCCCGTTGCTGTAGGAATTTCAGAAAAGTTCAGTTTAAACGTCTGACAACACTGATTTAATTTTTGCAGAATGACTTATGTAGACAGAAATGTGGAGTTATTTAAACCTTGCAATGTTTCAGTTAGGGTGTGTATTTTTTTAATAGTTGTTTACATATGTTACCGCTTCTCGCTTTCTTTTAGATGATATTTTCAGACAATTTTTAAAATTGCCAGTCTCATCAAGACTTATTTCAAATTACTGGTTATCACATTGAAATAATTTATTTACTCGAAAACGTGCACATAAATTATTTAGAGGTAACGAAAAGGATATTTCTAGGATTAATTTTTAGCTACTTATTTTATTGCTAGCAAACAGTGTAAAATAATACAACTGATTTCACCTTATAAAGATCATTTGGGACATCTGACTTCTGTTCTTCAGTTTTAATCCCGTATGAAGGATCACAAGGCATGACATTTACTCTTGCTTCCACATCCTCGGTTTTCGATGTGCTATGAAATTGAAGATATGGAAAGTAAAATGCAACCAGAAACATCTTCACGAAAAAAAATAAGTTTAAACATTCCTAGAACAAATTTTAGTCCATAAACTGAAAAAAAAATGTCGTAAAATAAAAATTAAATTTTCATCTGCATCAAGAATAAAAGTACGGTTTTGTGGATTTTTTTAATGTATCCTGAATTTAAACATGTCAGAAATTTAAAGAACAAAAATTATTTTTTTAGAAACATGATTAATAATTTAAGTAGATTTTACATTGTTACTGAAATTTATTTCCAGTTAATTCAAAGAAGAGAAATTAAGGATTTCTTTCAATGCACTCTCAAATTATCATTATTTTTACTATAATTTGAGAGAAATAATTATATCAGCATCATCACGAAAGATAAATAATTCATCAAAAATATTGATGTAAAAAACAAGCATAAATTTTGACTTCGTTGTCTTTTTAAAAGTTTGAATACTTTTTATAATAAAAATACTGGTATGCAAAAGGGGAAAGGTTTAATGTTAAATGCACCATATGATCAAAATAAACGAGAAGAGAAAATTGAACAATAATAATTAAGGAAATTTAAAAATATTTGTAGGAACAGTCAAGCACATTTCAAAGTTTAATAATAACTTAAGTTATATAAGTAGGTTAAATAGGCTAACTTAAGTTATATAGGTATGCATATTTCTCAAATACGTGAAATGAATGCACTAGAGACATTCATCTCATTATGATGGTTTTGGTACAATCACACTAAAGTTAAACATATATTTATTTTCTCTATTTTTATAAACATTTTGGATAAAAAATTGTTTACTTCAAGCTTAGTTCTTCATACACGCTATTATTGAAAGAGGCTTGGTTAACGTTTCCAAAACCATTTTCAGACTGTGTATCCTTGCTGATGGAATCAGGATATGTTTGAAAAGATGAACTTTCTCCTTGGTTCATTATGTCGTTATTCAAACTTTCTTTTTGAAAGTATGTTTCTTCGTCCATTTTAAAAATTTCTTACCTCCGGTGAAAGACAGAAAGATTTTACTTGACATAACCTGCGAGGTAGAATATTAACGTGTTTTAAATCATATTTCGAAAGAAAGATTTTGCTGCCATTCTATTCCAAACATAAAAATTTAACGCGCAGTGTTGCCACTTTTCCCCTAATGTTAAAAATATTCTTTCATTAAAAATAAAAAAGAGTTTTATGGCAAATGTAAATTTTAATACATAAATACCGCCAAAAATTCCAAACTTTATTTTTTTTAACTATCCAGCTGTTTTAAAATTAAGATTTCATCAATCAACTTGCTCTATAAAATTCTTCCATTTATGATAAGCAGTTCATTAGTATAAATTCCGAATGAGTTTAAAAACAAACGATTTATTAATTTATTTACCTGAAGTACCTAAATTAAGTTTAATAATACTACTTTAAAATTCCGTAGCAAGAAATTGGCAACAGTGCAATTTCTTGCTATTACTTATGTGAACTATTATGTAAACAAAAAGCGTACATTCTGGATTTAATTAGAAATGTTCTAAGTTATCATTTGTGTGTAATATTTTTCTCTTATTTTTCTATTATTATTTTTCTTAGAGTTATTATGTTATTCAATTATGTTTTTCTAACATGCCAAAAGATTCGTACTTTTTATTCTCTTGTCATTTCAAATATGTTATCTCACCAGCTCGACAACTTCTGTGCATATCTTTATACTTTTCCTTTAGAGTTTCCCACAGTTTAAAAAAAAAAAAAAAAAAAAACTTATGTAGTTAGGTACTCACCTTTCAATTCACTCAGTTTATTTAACGATATGATTAGGAAATTATATACGTTTACAGTAGGGGTAAGGCTCATTAGCCTAGGCACCCTGGCGTTGCGCCTCAACCGATGCTTCAACAAAAAGCGTGAAATGAGGTATTTTTGTATGCTTTTATTTAGTTCATTCATGCTGCTTTATTGTGTTTGGAATTTTGTTTCGATTTTTAATTTGCTTCCTGATAAGCTATCGAGTTAAAATTTTGTACGCACTCTGATTGCAAATAACAATGCAATGTGATGAAAGGATTTTTTCGAAATTCGATTTAGGTTTTTTTTATTTGATGTTTAACTGATTTTTCACACATGTCTTCGTTTAACAAACAAATTAAACACATTTTTCTTTCGCGCATAGAATAGAACAGAAATAATATTTTCAATGAAACTTGTATGAAAAATTTTACTTAATTTCTGAATTTTTGACGAATTTTTAAAAAATCCCTCGATTTCTTAGACAATTTGATGTTTATGATTTAAAATTTCCATGTATCATACGTATATAAAATCTATTTTTGATTTCCTGCTGGATAAAAAGGGCTACATTTCCTTTTCCCTGCAACTTTTTTAATATTTGCTTTAATTTGTATTTATTTATTTGTGATTTTCCATAACAGAAATGAATACAAATAAGGAGCCATCATCTTTATTAACTCTTCCTTTATTTATATTCTTTCATTTCTCCTGTTGATAGGAAAAAATTACATGCGAAAAAAAAAAAGCTCCCCATTAATTGAAAAAGCAAACTTTAAATTAATTATATAAAACTTTTATCCTTTACATAATATTCAGGTGGGTTTATAATAGTGTACTTGATTACATATGTTAATGCTGAATTTTATAACATTTTAATTGAACATATCTTCCGTGATGTTATAAGGTATTTCTCCCGCCTTCTTAGCATACCTTCATGGTATAGTAGCCACCACGCTCGGCGCGTATTCGAGAGGTCCGTAGTTCGAGTCCTGGCGAGGGCATTGCTCATGTCTTCAGCTTCTTGAGTCAAAAAAATACCTAATGTCTCTACAGTGTTATAGTATTTTAACTGAACATAAATTCCATGATGACTTAAACAGACTGTTTCAAACTAAAAGGATCTCTATTTGAATTTAAAAGAAAAGTGTAAAATCATGATTAATTAAAATAAAATACACGTGTTTTATTTTATTTTAACTAACCGGCTGCATCAGTGGCAGAGTGGCTAACATTGCTGAATACTGAAAGTTCAACAGGGACCATTAGAGGTGAATGAGCTGGCTGCTTGTTTCGTTTACGAGATTTTGCCTATGTAAGAGCCAGTTTTCTTTAAAAGGTTCTCCATGAAAGCATTCCTTTCCTTCAGCAGATAGTCCTCGCTTGCTTTGACGTATCATTCTGGCTTACTGCTTTTCACTTGTCTTAATAATTTTCATGCATAGCAATCTCGCCACACAAATAAATGAAGTTTTATTTAAAGCCATTCAGGAACGCAGAAATGTCATTTTTTTCTCTATAAGCATTGTGCTGTAATTAGTAGAGAAGCACATCCTCTGCTTAGAAAGAAGGGTAACGCTTCGACAGCTACTATAAGAAAGATAAAATTCTAAATATTTTCACTTTATATAGTGAGAGAAGTCTTTATGTGTTATTCGGAGAATTCTATCTGTTTAGCTAAAGAAATTAGCTTGCTTTTGAACTAGCTCTTCATTTTCCATAGTCAATGTAAATATTGTTACGGATTTTGTATTTATTTAGCTATTTATATAGAATTGTAATTAAAATTGTTTTATCTCCTCGTGCAACGCAGCGCGTGAAGAATTTGAAGAGCTACGCCGGAAAAGTAAAAATACAAGAGCACGTGCATTTAGCATTTAATAAATAAATATCTCATAATTGTACTGTTTTGCTATCCAAAAAAATCAAGAAATTAGATTATACCAGAATATTTTCGTGATGATTAAAAAACTTATAAAAGCTGGGTTAAAACATCTCAGCTCAGTTGCAGTTGTTTTAAGCGAAGTTTACTTAGCGCTGTTAATGATTGTAGCGAATTCAATGTGAGATCGAATTAATTTTCTCTGTATTTTGAATTGAGTTGTATTACACGATTCAGCAGTTTTAAATATAACTACTGTGAGGTATTCTGATATTGTACGAATATCTCTGAGAAAATATTTCAGCATTTTGTTTTATTTCTTGTGAAAAATAAATTTTATTAACATTTTAACGACTTGTGCATTCAATCCATTACGAACAGGTACTCACGCAACAATATCATTCATTTGTTTTCCGTGATATGGCTAAATACGAGGCACGTCCAGAAAGTAAGTTCCGTTTCAATTTATCTCCGCTGCAGCTCTGCGATCGCAGTTCCGCACATGCGCAGTAAACGCTCTGTATCAAGGAGAAGAAACGCGTACCATTTGGAAATAGCTGTCAGTCACGTACGCTTTGTTGTGCTTGTTTACAATGTCGGTGTCGATTGAAAATCCCGCCGCTTGTGAAATCAGATCTGTGATTCGTTTTCTGAATGCGAGGAAAGTGAAACCTAGTGTAATTTATCGGCAAATTTGCGATGTTTACGGACCAAAAGCGATGAGTGATTCGATGGTGAGAAGATGCGTCCGAAAGTTCAATGACGGACGTAGTGATGTGCACGATGAAGAACGAAGTGGGCGTTCATCTTTGGTTACAGAAGAACTGGTTCACGCGATTGATGACAAGATCCATGAAAACCGAAGGTTTACAATTAGTGCTCTCGCTATGGAATTTCCCCAAATTTCCCGATCACTAATGCATGAAATTGTTACCGAAAAACTGAAATTTCGTAAACTTTGCTCACGTTGGGTACCAAAGATTCTTACTGAGCAACACAAAACAAAACGGATGGATAGTGCACTTCAGTTTTTGACCCGTTAGGCTGAAAGCAGCGAAGAATTTCTAGGAGATGAAACTTGGGTTTCTTACGACACCCCTGAAAGTAAGCGGCAATCAATGGAATGGAGGCACACTTCATCCTCAGCAAAGGTTAAGCCGAAGCAAATCTTGACACCTCGAAAAATGATGTGCACAGTGTTCTGGGACTGGAAAGGCATCTTACTCATTGATTTCTTACCGCGTGGTCAAACAATCAGAGCAGATTCTTATTGCGAGACACATCGGAAATTGCGCCGCGCAATACAGAATAAGCGCCGAGGATTGCTGTCAAAAGGTGTTGTTTTTCTTCACGACAACGCACGACCACAATGTGCAAATGTGACGAAAAACCTCCTACAGGGATTTGGCTGGGACGTGTTTGACCATCCTCCATACAGCCCTGACCTCGCTCCTAGCGACTTTCATCTGTTCTTACATCTTAAGTCTGTCTTTGGCGGTCAACACTTTAACAATGACGACGAGCTGAAAGAAACCGTTTCCAACTGGTTGAAGACACAGGCGGCAAATTTCTATGAAGAAGGTATACAAAAACTTGTGCCACGCTATGACAAATGCCTGCAATATTTCGGCAGTTATGTGGAAAAGTAGTTTAAGAGTTGTTGAATTTTGTGCAATAAATAACTTTTCTGTAGCTGTACACAATTTACTTTTATTACCAAACGGAACTTACTTTCTGGACGTACATTGTATTTTAGTAAAATGACTTGAAGTTTTAGCACGGCTTAAGGTAGGGGTCGCCAAACTTTTTTGATCATCGCCCCCTATATAATTTTTTGAAATCTCCATAGACCTCCACAAAGGTAATTTTCAGGTAATTAAAATAAAACTATATATTAGTCTAAATATTTAATAAATCAGAAACAGTAAGTAAAGTAGCTACAGATTTTTTACTTCTTAATGAAATGAGTGTGCCTGGTGTTTCTTGGCAAGATTCGCTATATTGGGTTCGAAATTAGTCAATTTTAACCGTAAATCCCCTCGAAGCTCCACATTTAATTTATTTCTGTTTTTAGTTAAAATTGAATTAACGTGATTGAAACCGGCTTCAACCATATACGAACTTGGAAACGCCAGCATAAATGGCTGAACCATTTCGTAAAGTTTCACATATTTTTGCTTTATATTTATATTAGTCCAAAATTTATGTATTGTCAAATTTTTAATAAGCGTTTTTGCTTCAAGATCGGACAATAGTTCAGCAAGCTCCTCTTGTATGTTGATGTCGACGTTATCAATTTGCGCCGAAAATGGCGCAATAATCCAATCAGGGATGTGGATGTTTTCCAAATCAACAAAGCGCAGTTTAAAATCGTCACGGTATACATACGAAAACACATAAGGAAAAAAGGGGCAGATTGTTTTCTGATTTATTATTTTATTTTCTATGAAGAATATAATATTAAGTCAATTATAAAAATACTTTAAATTTTTACGTACGCAGTTAGATATGTGTGACTCGCGTATTAAGAACTGTTTTTCCTTCGAGTCGCAATAGACCCCCATTCGACCCCTTGAGTCAGATAGACCCCTACTTTTGTTAAATAAACCCCTAGGGGTCTATATAGACCACTTTGGCGACCCCTGGCTTAAGGTTTTTTAACTTTCTGACGTTTCCGTTCTTTATTATTGAAAATTATGTGGGAATCCTGATCAAGTGTATGTTGCCAAAACACGTCAGAATATACAAGTTTTTCCAAGAGAAGTCACTTGTGACTAAATATTATCAAGCTCAAAAACTGACCTTATTCATTTCTTGAATATAGATGAATCCGTCAAAAGATGTTTAATTGTGTAAGATATTTGAAACATTCTGTATAAACAGTCCTGGGATAAAATAACTTTTAGTATCTCTATTATTCATTTTATGGAATACATTTTAGCTTTAAATTTTATTTTCTGACAATGGAATCATTTCGTTACAAAATGTCGCCATGTATCTACCATCACTCGTAGAAAGAATTAAATATGAAACATGCTTAAATAATGTGCGATGTCTTCTATCCGTAGATTAGAAACAACATAAGAAAGAAAAACAATTATTGTACTTTTAACATTTTCCAATAGCAAATAAGTTAAACCATTAACAGTAACTTTTGCATAATGATCTGTGTTTCATATCAAATTGAGGGTACATGCGCTCATATTAATAGTACCCAAGAAACTTTGGATAAGTGATGCTTGAAAGGCTTAATATCAATATCATTTTTAAAAATTTTAAATTGTGCTAAATGTCAACATTATATATATATATATATTAAATCTGAAGAGTTTCAGATTTTAACGGTCACCCGTAAAGGTTTGTAAAGGTTTTTGAAGCTGTCGCTGAGCTCGCAGTCTACCACTTTGTTCTTAAACTCCCTCCTACTAAACTTTTTTTTTTTTTTTCGGGGGTGGTCTTTTTAGTTTTATTATTAAGCATCGTTTTCTTCGAACTTGCATCATACAATTCAACAACAAAATCACAAAATGTTTTACAATTCAGCAACAAAATCCCAAAATTTTTAAAAGCAGCGTATGTTTAGAATTCCCGATGCAACATTGGAATAAATTTCTCCCATTTTTTTTTTAAGTCTTTTCTCCGTTCATCATGTCAATGTTCCGTTTCCTTAGCAAGATACTAATTTTTAGCCCAAAGAGGAAATTTGCCCAGAAGGGCAATTAATTTCATATTGGCATTTTGCATTGGTTCACTATTAGAACCTGAATCACTTTTCAAATTATTGATGCCAAACATTAGAGCCCTGTATTATATTTAAAGAAATTAAATAATGGGGAATCTGCATGAATGTATGTATGTTTCTGGTATTGTCAAAGAAACAACGGTACCTAGAGACATCAAATTTTAAATAACATAGTCCTCCATCATATTTTTAAAACTTTAACGAATAACTTTCATATTTGTAAAACTTTAACGAATTTTTGATTAACGAACTCAGCAATTTCAAAGTATTCCATTATCATTAACATCGCGTGCATCTTCAAGTACGGATATTTTACGCGCGAGGTTTCATTTCTTTTTTTTTTTCCTGTGACACTGCTGTTGAACTGAATTTTATGGGTTAAGTGCGAAGAACATGATATTACCTTTATTTATTAAATATCATTTTTTTCGCACTTAAAGATAAAATTCAGTTCAACAGGAATGTCACAAAATAATTTTAAAATGAGCATATCTTTAGAATTTTTCGATACACAGTCTCGCGCGATGGAGATTTTTTTTTTTTTCCCCTCCGTACAGTGTTACCATTGCTCGCTTTTAAATCGTTAAGTTTGTTAATCAAAAATTCGTTTAAGTTTTACAAAATATGAAATAGATAATAAAACAAATTCCAAATTTGGGCTTCCAGATGCCCATATTCGGGTGGAAACGTACATTATTCAAAATTCGATGGCTCTAGGTACCGTTGTTTTATCGCAAAGCGAGAAACATATATACGTTTATGCAGATTCCCCATTATTTAATTTCTTTAAATATAATACAGGGATCTAATATTTGGCGGCAACAATTTGAAAAGTGAACTGATATTTCACCGCAAAATGCCAAAATGAAATTAATAGTCCTTCTGGGCGAATTACTCCTTTGGACTAAACAATATTAAGAAACGTATATCTCTAAGAACTGCATAAAAGATAAATTTGTTAATCCACAACGGGCACATTGAATTTGAAAGATAAATATCTTACATTTTGCCGAATGGCCGCAGACTCGAATGAAAAGTGAAACGACGCATTTATTGTAATTTGACGCAAAATCCCATTTCGAGATTAATAGCCCTTTTGGGCTAAAAAATCGTATAGAAAGGCTACAGAAGAATTTTTCAAAACTCAAAGATTATTTCTTAAATTCAAAATTTTTCTTCTTAATGATAATCGATATGATATCTTTTGAAAAATTCACATAAAAAACTGCATTTCTTCACATACATTTTGTAATTATTTTTAGAATTTAATAATTTTTAGAATGAAAGTTTTAAAATATTCGTCATTTAACAAATTGTTCTAGGATTCATCATTTAAGATATTGATTTTATTTTTGTGAATTTCAACTAAAATTCATTAATGTGGAAGATAAATTTCTCACAATATTTGAATCAATGAAATTTAACGATTCATCATTAAAAAAGTGATTATGTTTCTCATTTTATAACCGGAATTCAATAATATGTGCAATGCGTATGATAAGAACAATATGTGGAGTATATATGAATTACTTATTTACCAATTAAGGTGCGAGTAAGCTAATTTGGACAGGAATATTTGTTAAATTCTGCTAATAAAAATAGCTTTGCAAATGTAGAATGAAATCATAGTCTGAAGATGAGAGTCTATCAGCCAAGCAAAACGCATTGGTTAGAAAATTGCTTACGTAATCATAAACATATAATCGCCATTTTCTGCATATTTCACATTCTTCATACAACGTTAAATAATGCGATGGGCTATATTCTAAAGTTTGAAATAAATCTATCATTAGAGGGTTCTGCGTAATTAATAAGTGAACAATAATTTTACATATTTCGTTGCTATTTGTAACAGCTACCTTAACAGGAGATGAATTATCAAACAAAATTTAATCACATATAAGAAGTATTTTTTTTTGGAATTATCCTGTACATTCGTACATATTTCAGATCTTTGTTTTAATTAAAGATAAACGCAATCTAAATGTTTCAAAATATATTCTTCTCTTGATTCCTTTTCATTGTATGCAATTTTTCGTTATGCCTCATCTTGTCATAAAAGCAATGGGCTATATATAATAATGAGTCAACATTATTCTACAATCCTGATGAAAGCATAAATTGTTTTTATAGCTACCAAATTATTCATAACATGAAACTTCTAATAGATTCTTATTTCTTATTCGTCTGATTTCCAAGTTTAATCAAATTATCTGAAATTTTTTTAAATGCTAAGGAATACTTGAGTACACATTTTCAATTTTTTTCTTGTTTATGTTTACACATACTTCACAGATCATGTGTAATGAATAATTCTTTTAGTATATATAGTAAAGATTTTTTATTGAAAAAGTACATTTTTATATTATAAATAGAGTATGAAATTTTAAAATGTCTTCTAATGGCAACTTAAATTAATATTTGAGCGAAATATAAAAAATGTTAAGACAGAAGCAAATTTTCATCACTTTAAAATATCTTTCTTGCATGGCCATGTTTTTCCTTTTTATAATTTTCTATTTGAAATAACATAGCTATAAATAGAAAAATAAATTGTGAAATCAAATTTTTATTTGTGTTTACCTTCCTAAGAAAGATTTTCTCATCACAGATCCTCTAAAGTTTTGAAACGGAAACGAAATGATTTCAGTAATTATTCTGCATACATGAAAAGTATTTCGTAATAAACAAAACTAAATTCCAAAATACAGTTTGTAAAGTCTTTCAGATTTGAAAGAAGAGTTTTAATATAGTTAAAACATAAGTAAATATAAAGAAGATTTTAACTATTTTCCTTTTAATAATATTAAGATATTTTTAAAATACGCTGAAAAAAAGTTAAAATTTCGCGCGAAAAGAAAATGGATGAAAAATTTATGCGATATTATCCTTTAACTGAACTAAAGATTCCAAATGTTAGACCTAAGAATGCTCAGGATAATTTTAAAAAGTAGGTTGTTACATTTGATTAAATTTCCTTCGGTGACTATTCTTTGGTCAAGATGATTTGTACACATTAAATCAGATATTTTTTAAATTTTGAAGTCGTAAACATAAATTAATATTTTACAAACCTTTTGATTTTGATTTCAAATCTGTAATTTACTCGGATTAAATTCTTTAATTTTATTAATAATTTAAAAATGCATTATTAATTGTTTTAAATAATTAGTAAAAAACTGAAGATTATTGCTATTCTGAGAATTCATTTACGAAATCTTTCAATATGAACACTTGTGGTTGTAAAACAAAATAAGCCAAGTCTTATGCATCATAAAACACAATTCTGTTGAAATTTCTAATAAGCAGTCTTTTCTATTGAAAATAATACTAAATTATAAACACTTACACAAAAATATTTTAATAAAATATAAAAAATATGTTTTTTTTTTAATGTACGTTTTGATTTTTATTTCAAGTAACACATTGATCAAATACCATTTACCTTTTCGAAGTTCTAAAAATAAAACATTCATAGTTTATTCGGAGTCTTACCAAAATAAAATTCCTTAAATAAATTATATGTAGAGAAACCTTGTAAGATGAATACCTATGGTTAAAAAGTAGTTAAGCATTAATCCAAAACATTATTCTTTATTATATTTATTATTTATAAAATAACCAAACATTTTATGAAAAACAGACGTGGTACTTTAGAGAAGAGAATAAAAAATATCATGGAAAGATTATGTAAAATACAATCAACTGAGCATCTTGGAAAAAATATATTGTCGGAGCATTAGATCTTAAAAAATTATATTTTAGGTATTTTATAATCGACAATATATTCTGTCTGTCCATCATGAACATGAATTTCAAACAATTGCACAATTAAATATTTCACATATTATTGAAAGAAGCATCTGTAACAAAACTTACGTACCAATATTTCTCGTTAACGTATACATACACGAGTTATCACTCTTAAATACACAACTTATCACTCTTAAATACACAATTTATAACAATATAGACAATTGTCAGTCTTAATGCATGCAATAATCAAATTTGCGTTAGTATTGTCCTTCTTTTGCTTTTAAGTTGCAGTAAAATATGCTTTTTCTGGCTCTAATTTTTTGAATTAATCGTAAAACTTCTACTTTTCGCACAAAAATTATAGTTCACATGAAACAATGCATGAGATAAGAATTTATATGCACCATATTATAAGAACAAAGAAACAATGTAGTAAAGGAGGTTGGAGGAAATGCACAGGGTACCAATTCTTATGCACCAGATAGTAGTTTTTTTGTACTCAACGCACTATTCACAATTGATGTCTCATTTGTCAGGCATTAATCTTATCACTGAAATTCTTTCAGTAATTAGAACAACAGAAACTTCATCTTCTAGTGTATAATAAACTGACATTCTGTACACTTCCATAATTTGTGGTCTGAAGAATTTCTGTCATGCTTCGAATGTACTCAATGGCAAACTGAAGAATTCGAACTTTGGACAATTTCTGCTCTCTTTGTATATGCCATGGAAGAGTTTTTCGAAGTTCATCTAGAGCTTCATTGAGTTTATTCATCCTGATTCTCTCTAACATACAGGATCGTTTTCTTTTATGTATTTGCAGCACAGAAGGCCCTAGGGAACGTTCACTGGCCAAGGATAATTTTCGGGACCGATTGCCAACAATAACTTTGTTGCTGTAATTTCTAGTAGATCCGAACTGTACAAATGGATCTGGAAAAGCAGCGTTTACTGAAGGGAAGTTGGCGGAGTTTAATTTATTTCCTACTTTGCAATTATGAATTGTGTTTGTTGGAACATTGCAATTCACCGTATGGGGAAAAGCGAATGTTGTATCCATCTGCACTTCACTGAAACTTTCAGACACTTCGGGAAAGTCGCATGCAAAATTTTCTTGCACTTGTGCGAAATCGCACTGCAAGTTGCGCAAGAAATTTTCTTGCTTCTGTTCGGAGTCACAAGGAAAGTTGCACAAAATGTTTTCTTGCATCTGTTTGGAATCGCAAAGAAAGTTGCACAAAATATTTTCTTGCTTCTGTTTGGAATCACAAGGAAAGTTGCACAAAATGTTTTCCTGATTCTTTTTGGAATCTGGAGAGAAACTGCACAAGAATTGCTCTTGCTTATCTTCAGATTGCCTTGGAAAGTCAGAAAATTCCACATGATTATCCGGCGTAAAACTTGTCTGATACTCCAAACAGAGAACACGAGTTGCGGCATTTTGTTGATATATTTCAGGATATCTATTAATAGCAGACATATTATTTATATGTGTCTGCATGGAGCATCTACACTGATTATAGCAAGATGTCATCGAAGTGGAGGAACTCGGAGATGCGTAGAATGTCTGAAATTCTTCTTTGTACCCCGTAGCTTGATTGTGATCGTTTTCACCAATGGCATTAAACGCGTAACCGCTGTTTAGAGATGACGAAAATTTATAATTCATATTTTGCGTTTAAAAATTTTAAAGTTTATGGAAATCCAAGAAGCAGAGTCGATATCACAAGTCATGCATCTGAAAGATTCTTGCATTATACGAGCTACTGCGGAGGTATTATTAGAAGCAGGAAAAGCTCGGTCTGATTATTGTAGGAGGGACCCAATTAGGTGAAGACCCGCCCACCTTTTGTAGACGCCTGTAGATGGTCAACGTAAAAAGAGCTCCCTTCCAATCATCCTGCCCTCTTGCCCTACCTGAGTTCAAATTTTTCTGCCAGTTTAAGATATTCACGAAGAGCTTTGAAGATTACTGTTTTTGCACGTTTCCAATTTGGACAGAGATCGCTTTCAAAATGTGCTAGAAACTCTTATTAAAAATATTACATTAAAAAAAAGTACTATTAACAACATAAAATCTTGAGTACTGCTTGTAATCTTCAATTATGTTTCGAGAAATAAGCCAGTAATTAAAATACTAAACAGACTTCCATCTATCCCTCGCAAAATTAAAAATTAAATTTAAAATCCGAAAAAATTTCAAATTTTCAAAATTTAGTCAGCAGTAAAAAATATGCGAGAACATTTTTAGTCCAAAAGGGCTTTGTCCATGAAGGACTATTGTTTTCGTTTTTAAAATATACATATTTTTTTTTACATTTTTTTTTCGTGTATTATTTTTTAAACTGTTGATACAAAATATTGCAGCCTTGTATTATGTTTAAATAAATTAAATAATGAAGAAGCTGCATAAATGTATCTATATTTCTCCAAATGTGATAAAACAACGGTACCTAGAGCCGTCAAATTTTGATTAACGTACGTTTCCATTTGAATATGCGCATCTGGAAACCCGAATTTGGAATTTGCTTTATTACCTATTTCATATTTTGTAAAACTTTAACGAATTTTTGATGAACAAACTCAAACGATTTAAAAGCGAGCCATGGCAACACTCTACGGGAAAAAAAAACCTTTCTATCTAAAGCGTGCGGAACTGCGTATTAGAAATTCTAAAGATATACTCATTTTAAAATTATTTTGCCATATTGCTGTTGCACTCAATTTTATGGTTTAAGTGCGAAGAATATGATATTTAATAAATAAAGGTAACACACAAAACGTTAGAAAAACGCCTCTTTGGCCTTAGTATAAAATCTGAAACCTTTCAGAATTTTATATATACATATGTATGGAAAGAAATTCTGAGTCCTTGCAGTATGAGGAACATGCGCGACTTCGAATCATGCAGTAATATTTCTACTAATGCGCAAAATATGGAAAACAGTAACTGGAAAAGGGTATTGTTTTGACTTCTTGCAAATCACTATTTATGTAATAATGTCACAGCATATAAAATCTCCGTGACTTTATAGTCCGTGAATAAAGTTTACGTGGTATGAATAACACGATTTTGGTAATTAAAATTCAATTCTGTTTCTAAAATAAGTATTATTTCTATCAGCAAGTAAGTAAGGAATTTTAAAGTAGCTTAAAGGCTTTCTAAATCTAATAAATTGCGCAAGCAAGTTTAGGAATCACGAAAATAGCTCCCTCCCTTCCAAGATTTTCTAATTTTGGGGTTTTTCAAAGTAATATCACAGTGAAAGACCTCAAAAGGCACAAAAAATATTTCAATAAGCCAAACAATTTTTCAAAATAAAAATGTCAGCAAAAAGAGGCTTAATACGCATCAGGCATTCTGAACTAGGGAATACTGAAAGCCAATTCTGTTCTCATCGGTACTGGCTTGGACGACTACTCTTAGAACATACATTAAGACAATCTAAAGTACATTGGACAGTTTCATATTGTCTTAAAATGTATATCCATTAAGATCATGAAAATAAAAAGTGTAATCACTAAGACAATATAAAATGCCTATGTAATATTTCCAGGCATGAAAATTATTTAAAAAATATTTTGGGTATTGTGTTTTTTAAACGCAAGTAACAAAGACCGCTTTCTGGTCTCTAATTAACTAAAAATTATTAGCGCAAAGGGAGTTAGCCAAGAAGGGCTATTAATTTCGCTTTGGCATTTTGCGTCGAAAACTTTAAAAGTCTGAATCACTTTTCAAATTGTTGCCACAAATGTTATCGCTCTGTATTATATTTAAAGAAATTAACTAACGAAGAATCTGCATAAATTTATATACGTTACTCGCACTGTGATAAAACGACGGTACCTAGAGCCATCCAGTTTTGAATAACGTACGTCTCTACCCGAATATGGACTTCTCGCAGCCCAAGTTTGGAATTTGTTTTATTACCTATTTCGTAATTTGAAAAGCATTTATGCGTTTTTGATTAAGAAACTCAAAGATTTCAAATCGAGTAATGGCAACACTGTACCGAAAAGAACACATTTTTATCTCCAGCGCGTGAAACTGTGCATCGAAAATTCTAAAAATATGCTCTTTTAAAATTATTTTGCGATATTGCTGATGAATTGAATTTTATGGTTAACCTGCGAAGAACATGATATTTATTAAATAAAGGTAACAGACAAAACGTTAAAAAAATGAGCTCCTTTGGGCGTGATATAAAACATAATTTTTTTTTTTTTTTTTTTTTTTTTT